>JAEANM010000081.1:0-14026 GCA_017656035.1 Myanophis thanlyinensis | reverse complement strand
TTTCTTCTCCCTCTGAGTAATACTCAGCTGACCTGACTGGTGGTTTTGCAGAGCAGTTAAACTACCTCCAACAGCCGTCAATCAATTCCCAGATAGAAAGCAGGAAGGGAGCTCTCTCCAGTTCTCCCTTTCTGGATCCAATTAGGCACCAAGAATCTCTCTTCTGCTCCATGTTTTTGCTCCTGGCAAGCTCATCCTGCTCTTGGGCGCCCTCAGTGCTGATGGGGGGGGAAGGGGGGGCAGGGGACTTACTCTGTTACCTCCCGAAGGAAGTCGAGGCTGAAGAAATGGTTGCAGATGTTTCCTGCCCGGTAGGCCAAGCGGCCGTCAGGATTGCATTTCTCGGCTGTTTCCGGAGCAATCTCGCTGTACTCCACCACCTGGAAGGCTCCGTCCACACAACACACGACCCCAACGGGCTCGGCCGGGTAGGCCTTCTCCACCACCTGCAAAGGCAGCATTAAAGGGTTGTTCATTTGGGGAGATGCGACACCCAAGAAGTTGGGCGAAGGCGGCATGACGCTTTCATCACCTTGGCCCCACAATCAGCTCCTTTCGAGACGCAAAAGCCAATAAAGGCGGGGTCTGCCATTTTGACCAGGATGTTGTCCACGCAGTAGACGTGGATGAACTGGACGCCCCGTCCCTGCATGTCCTCCAGGATCTTGTGGTCCACCAGGGCGCAGTACAAGCCACCATTGCCATCTGCAACACAGGAACAAACAACGGCTTTCTACGCCTCCGTCACCAAAGATGTTCCCGTTTAACCTTCAGCTACCGTGGGTCCGTTATTCCAGAAGTGGCTTCAACATGTGAAATCCCTATCAAACACCAGGGCAGAGAAACTGCAGAGCTCCCAAAGTCCAGGAAGGGCCACCCAGCACCGGGAAAGAGCCGCACACCTGGCGCCATGGCGATCTTGCCCTTCTCCTCCAGGATCACCTTCCCATCGAAGGTAACAGCCGGCAGCATTCTTTGCTCAAACATGATCACGTTCGACTTGTCTAGGTTGAAATAATCATGATCCCGGAAGAACTTCTCCGTCGGCCCCAGCGTGAACTCACTGGTCATGATGTACCTGCAAAAGAAGCCAGATCCCCGGTGTTGATGGATTTCCCACCCGATCCCTTTCTGCCACCGCTTAAGCCACCAAGGGCTATGGGACCCACCAGGGCACCGGGCACTGCGAGCCAAACTTCTGGCCGGCCAGCTGCTCCACCTTGCGGATCCTCTCAGCCTGGATCTGGTAGAGGGTCTTGTGGCTGGGCAGGCCCACGTCGAACATGCCCTTGGGGTAGGGCACCCCCAGACGCGTCCCTTGCCCGCCAGCCAGCAGCAGCACCGCTACCTTGCCCTGGGAGATCTGGCGGAGGCCTGCAGGACAGGACGGAAGGTACAGCTGGCACCAGCCCACCTCTCCGCAGAGAGACCACCCTCTCCTCCCCTCCGCACTCAGCTCCCTTTACAGGTGGACCCTCTGGCACCGCGGTGGGCAAAGGGGGCACCACCAGCTCGCCCACCTTCCTCCTCCCACCGTTGCAGAGCCGCGGGGTCGCTGCTGTCGCCGCCGCCCAGCACCTCGGGCGGGAAGGGCTCCATGCGGCCGTCCAGCTTCTCCGGGCAAGGCCGTTGGTGGCGGGCGCAGGCTCGGGCCGCCCGGCGGCAGTGTTCGGCCAGCTCCTCGGGCTCCAGCAGCGCCAGCGCCCCCAGCAGCGCCTCCCGCTGCGACGGCTCCAGCTCGGCCCAGAAGCGCAGCAAGTGGGGCTGCCCGGCGCGCTCCAAGCGGGCCCGCGTCTCCTCTTCCAGCGACCCCATGGCCGGGCGGGCCGGCGGTCAGGCCGAACGGGAGAAGCCTCCACGCGTCCTTCCGCCAGTTGCCCCAGGAGGCCGCTCAGCCGCGGGGCCCGCCCCGTCCGGCCAGGCGGAACCGCCCGCCTGGCAAAGCGGCGGCAGCAGGCTGGGCCGAGGGAGAGGAAGGAGGGCAGGGAAGCAGCGCCGCCCCAAGCGCTGCCCCGGCCGCCCCCTCCGCGCAGTCTCCGGACCGGGGGGAGGCAGCGGGGGCTTCCCGCGGCGGGACAGGCGGCTCCTCCCGCACCTTCTGCCCGGGCGGCTCTCCGCTCCCGCCCCGAAATCAAACCAGGCGTCGGGGCGGCTCCGCCAATGGGCGTCGAGGGCCGGGACGGGCGGCCAATGAGCGTGGGGGCCGCTGACGTCACGGGGAGCCCCCTGCCCTTTGTCCGCCGGCCGAGCGCCGATGGCTCCGGAGCGCAGAGCGGAGGGTCCCCCGCGGGCCTTCCTGCAGAGCCTGCGCCCCCTCTACGACATCCTGGACGAGCGGCGCCGGGGCTCCGTGCACCTCCGGGAGATCGAGTCCCGCTGGCTGCAGCCGGACGGGGAAGCGGGGCCGCTGCCGCCGGGGGTCTTGGAGGGGCTGCGCCGGGCGGCCCCCGCCAGCGGCTACCTCACCTTCGAGCGCTTCGTGCTGGGGCTCCGGCTGGCGCTCCTGGGCCCCGAGCGAGCTGACGGTCCCGCCGAGCCCGCCGGTGGGAAACCCCCGGCCGCAGCGCCCGACCCCCCGCCGCCGCCGAGACGGGGCGCGCTTCGGAGCCGGGAGCGGAGTGGCCTCTGCCCGCCGGCGGAGCAGCGGCTGCAGGGCGAGCGAGCCGGTGAGCGACCCAAAACTCCCACCTCTGAAGACTCTGGGTTTAATTGAGGAGGGGGAGGGGTCTCTGGAGGACACGAAGGGGAGAGAACCGAAGCGAGGGGGTGGGGGTGGGGGTGGGGGCTTCACTCCCAGGATCTGGGAGGGCAAATTACAAGGGAGTTTTAAATGTGGAGAAGAAAGGCTCAGAACTGCTGGTTCCTTGTGAGTGTGGGTTTACCCGGAACCCCCCTTCCCCTCCCTCTCCCTCTCTGCAGCAGGAGAGGCTGGTGGGAGCCGGAAACCGAGGGAGCAGCTGCAAAACAACGAGGGTCCCTGCAAGGAGCCCCAGAGGCAGCTGGGCATCCGAGGGGAACGGCGGAGACACACCCTCACCCACGGAGTGGACTATGAGATGGTATTCCCACATGCAGAGCGGGACACCTGTGCCCTCGGGGCCCCATCCCCGCCTGGCAGAAGAGCTGGCGAGGCAGAGGGATGTTCCCCTGGCTGGCATGCTGGACTACAGCTTGAGTTGCCTCCCCAGTAGTGTACTGGGAGCACTGAGAACTATAGTGCAAAGCATCCAGAGTGCGCCCAACTGAGGAGAGGCGCCTGTGCCCCTGTTACCCTCTCATCTTGCAGTGGGGGGTTTGTGGAGATGAAAGGAAGGGCAGCTGCCATGCCCACTGATGCCCTTGCCCCCTCCATGTCCCCCCCTCCCGCAGATGAAGCAGATGAAGGAGCTGGAGAAGGAGAAGGACTTCCTGCTGCAGGGGCTGGAGCTGGTCGAGGAGGCCCGGGGCTGGTACCACCAGCAGCTCCATCGCCTGCAGGGGCATCAGAAGCAGCTGGCAAGAAGCAAAGGTCGCCAGGTGAGAGCAAGAGGCAGGTTGGGGGTCCTGGAACCACCACCCAGAAGGGAGGGCTGGCCAGCCTGCTCAGAGGGTGCCAATGGTGACCCAACCACAGACCCTCCCCTTTTTGTTTGCAGGAAGAGGGAAGCCAGACGCAGCTCAGCCATCTCTTCCCCCAAGTGCAGGAGCTGCACCAGTGCCTCTGGCAGCTGCTCTCCCTCTCTGCCAAGGTGAGGAAACCACCCCCCCCATGCAGGGGGGAATTGGGAGTGGGGAGGAGCAGCCAACAAATGAAATAAATAAACTTTGCTGGCATTGCACAGGGCAAGGCCCTGCTGCCCATAAGAACTAGAAACCTGTGGTGTGCTTTTTGCTAAACTCCCTTTCTCTTCAGCCTGGGAATTCAAGCCCCCCCACCTCGCACAGCCCACCTACCGCTCTGCTGGGCCCCTCCCCATTTGTAGGGCCACAACAGACCATCAACCTGCTGAAAGAGCAGAACAGACTCCTTACCAAGGTCAGTAGGAACAGAAGCCCCCTTGCACCCCATCTCTTTTTTGTGGGGGGAGAAGACCCCCAACCGGTCACTTTGCTAACACCGCTTTGCCCCCCAGGAGGTGACGGACAAAGGCCACCAGATCACCCAGCTGGAGCAGGAGAAGTCTGCCCTCATCAAGCAGCTCTTTGGCGCTCGGGCAGAGAGTACCAAGGACAGCAACCAACTGGATTCCACCTTTATTTAGCCTCTGGACACCAATTGCCTCTTTCTGGGGCATCTCTCCCCCCCCCCCCAGAAAATGGGGCAATGGGAAATATCCATCGGGAGGGGCTGCGGAAAAATCTGGGCTCTGCTCCCCCCCCCACTCTCTTTGCAAGCTGTGTGGGAAGGGATATTCTTAATGGCCCCTTTGCAGGGTCAGGAGTGGGGCTGAGACTCCCGCTGTCCTGCCCCAAGGAAGCCCCCTCCCTGACTGCAACACTCCTGGACGCTCCAAAAAATGTAGCAGCCCTCTCAGACTCCCCCCCAGGGGTCCGAATTCTCACCCCTTAGAATAAACAGGGACTCTCTTCTGCGCCTGGGCTGATTCTTTGGGTGAACTGGGCATTTTTTTTCTTATGGCTGACATTTCTATGCTGCTCTACTCCAAACTGTGCCTGCAGAAGGACATATGCATGTGTGCACTTCCTCTTTTTAACAGAAACCCCCCACCCCCAGAATCTGCTTGGTTTCCTTAGGGCTGTGAGGGAAGCCCCCGTGCGCCCCCCCCCCCCCGACAATTCAACTTTTTCATCGTAAGAGGATTTGGGACTCCCTGACTTTCTCTCCAGTTGCTACAGAGGTCCCTTATGTTTACAAGTCAACACTGTGTGTAGTTTTCTATTTCTGTATAGCATGTTGTGGATTTTTTTTTTTACAGAATATGTGTTAGTTTCGTCATTGTGCAATTCCAAATAAAAAAGTTAAACCTGCAAACTTCTTTTGCTGTGGCTTGTATATTAGTGCCTGGCATACATCAAAGGGGGCTTTGGCCTGACATTAAATGCCCCAAAGAAATGTGGGCCTGGCCGAGTCTGCTCAAGAGATGCTGGTAGAAGTTAAAACTGTGGCCGCAGGAAAGCTTTTTCCTCAAGAAGGAAGCAAGAACCAAGTTAAGGATCTGTGTTTAATCAGCTGGATCACTTACTTTCAAAAACGAGTTTTTCAGGGAATTAAGAGGGCTGCTCTGCAGGAGAGTGATCTTGGATGGACTTTTCAAAGTTATGAATCAAGTCTTTGCAATGTACTTTGGGGAGGGGGAGATGTGGGCTAATTCAGCTGCTCATTCCCGGAAAAACAACTGCTGGGTTTTTTGTTTTGTTTTGTATTTCCAATGCAAATGCAGGGTCCTTCTGAGGCAAAGTAGAAAGAAAGAGGCCCAGTTTGGGCAAGAGACCCAAATCATCAAACCCCGCCCCCCCTATCTTAGGGCTTCCTCTCACAGAGACCATCATGGGGGGGGGGGGTTGTCACGTGTCCCGGGCAGCTGTCCAGAAACAGCGTGGACAACTTGCTCTGGCTCCAGAGAGCAGATCTCTTTGTCCTTCCAGGACTGCTGGGGGGGGGGGGGTAAGGAGAGGGGGGGGGCTGTTGAATGTCCACATTCCTGCCCCACCCAAGTGTGCTTTTGGCTTAATGTATGTTGCTAGACTTTTCCAGGGATGGACCTATTTTCAATGTCCTTCATTTTCTTCTGTTTTGCAACACCTTCCTCTGTTTATCATCACCCGGCCAGAATTCAGGGGCAACAACCAGGCTCCCACCTGGAGGGTGGCCCCTTTCTTAATTCCGTAGCAACCTGGGAGCCCCCACCCCCACCCCTGAAACATGGGCCAGGCTCTAGCCCAGGTGTGCTATCAAGGCACTCTTGAATCACGCTAAGCCACAAACCCACACATGAAGCCAAGACCAAACTCAGAACATCCGGGATCCCATTCTAGTTAGAGTAATCTCTTTCCCAGACAAACGCCAAGATCGCCAAGGAGGAGTGATCGGGTGGGAGCCCACCCAGGGCTGAAGACGCCTGGAGCCCTTGCTCACCATTTCCCTCAATCTGCAGCATCCCTGTGTGTTGAATGGTTGGTTGTGCCAATAAAGGAGAATGTTTGTAGCTCTGGGTCAAAACGAGGGGTCTCTGGGTCTGGTGGTTTTCTTGCAGAGTCTCATGACCCACGGAAGATGTTTTCTAGTTTGGGTAACAAAACCTCTACAAGAAAACCACCAAGCCCCTCCCTTGATCCTACTTTTGACACTGCAGACGCTGTTTTGGGGGAGCAGGAGGGAGAAGTTCTGGGAAATCCAGAGGGGTTCTGCTCTGCTGACCGGAGACCCCTTGAGAATGCCCCACCAGCTTCTTCCTCCCTATTTTTAGAAACAGAAATTGAATACTTCATTGGCCAAGGGTAATCAGACATACAAGGAGTTGGTCTCCAGTGCAGACGTTCTCAATGTACATGCAAAGCAACAGAGTAATAGTAATAATAATTATAATGCAAGTAAAAGGGGGTAGTAGAGAAGATGAGAAGGATAATAATAATAATAATAATACAGTCATACTACCTGGGTAAATCTATCTTTGGGGGCTTGACTGCATCTGAGCATGGAGGAGCCGTGACCTTCCACAAAACCTTTGGCACATAAATTCCTGACTTACTGCCTGATTGTCATTTGAGAAGGCATTCCAGATGTTAAGTCAGGAAGGAGCCAGTTCTGCAGAGCCAGGCTTAATGCAGGAATCTGGACTTCCACCCCCCCCCCCCCCCCCCCCCCCCCCCCCCCACCCCACCCCACCCCACCCCACCCAACTCAAATTCCCTTCTTCTCTTGGCTTCATCCACTCCTAAGTTCAGGTTGAGGGCGGATCTCAGGACCTCTCCTATCCAGTGGTCCAATGTTGCATTGGCTTTGCGCCCGTTCATATAATCACAGATGTTTTGCTAAAGTCAGAATGAGTTCCACCCTTCTCTTCTTCCCAGCATTTGGGTCCTTCAGGAGGAAAAGAAAAGGAGGCCAGGCATTCAGATGAAGGACTATTATGAAGAAGAAATGTCCTTGAGAGACTTTCTTGGCCAAATTCTGGAGAAAGTCAACCTAGGTTGGCCTCTCTCTTGTTGGTGGGCATCTTGAAGGCATCTGACCCACCTTCCCAGAAGCTTTTGAGCCAGGCCACTTCAGTCCTGCCCAGTTGGGACATCTCTGCCCAGATGCTCCTTGTCTCCTTGGATGTGGTCAGACTCTGAGGATAATTGTCTTTTGTCCCAGTTAGCCTCAAAAGACCCCTTGAACTTCTGTCCAAGTGGAAATGCCAAGAGAGGGGCACCCCAGGCACTACTGGGAGCATTTCTGCTTCCAAATTCTTTCCATAGAAACGTTAATGTTTTGTGTTGCTGGCATCTAATTTTGGAAGAAGGGAACGAACTAAAGAGTACGAGGGAACTCGCTATAATTAGTAATTTCTTTATCCACCAAATCTCACAGAGGGGGGCTATTTTATGCTACAAATGTTGGTTTGTTCTCCTTCTCTGCTCGTTGAGTTGGCATGGAGGGCATTCAGAGTCTTTGCCCCATCCAGCTGCAGAAAGGCTGGTTGCAGGGCTGGTAAACTTCTTCCTTGGAGTCCGCGACTTTAAACAGGGTCCACTGTTGGACCCAGCAAGGACAATGTAAGAGGCAGGGCCTTCCTGGGGACATCTGTCTGTCTCACAGCATCCCAGAGTGGCATTCTTGGCATGCTTGGAAAGAACTCCAGTGGGCAAGGAGTCTCTGGGAAGGACTGGAATGGGTCCTTAACTCAGAAACAGGCATTCTGGGGATCCCAGTCCAAACGGGCGAATTACAGCAGGAGTCTGGCTGGAGGCTTAACTGTATGTTACTGGATTGGCTAAGCACAAGTGGGCAGGCGCACAACCACAGCCAGGCCGTTTGCCAGCATTCCCTCCAAGGACTTCAAAGCCATCTGGAGAGGCGATTTCGCAAGCCTCTTTTCTGTGGCTTCTCTCTCTCTGGCTTGCTTTGTTCCTCAAGTGGACTTGAGTGTTCCCCGAGGCTCTGGGAATCTCTGCTGGTGGAAGGCTTATTTCCAGAGGAAATTAAAAAAAAAATGACAGTGCAAGTCCATCTCATTAGAGGAGAGTGGAGAGAAACAAACAAGTGTCCAGTAATGAAGAGCTCCCTGGGAATGCCTGGCACGGGGCTGGCTCTGCTTGGCCTGGGAAAATGAGCTCAGGGATTCTCTGCACCACCATCAAGCTCATGGCACCAAGGCTGCTCCCAACAAGCCCCCTCCTCAGCAGCATTTTCCCCAGGGGGGGGGACTGAGGATGGAAATGCAGGCTGCGGTCTAAGACTGGCAGCTGCATTCACACAATAGCTAAACTTGGATGGGGCTAAAGTGGGGACAAGTCCAACGGTGGGTTAACCCCTGACAGGTTGTCGTGCAACACACTCCCTCCCCCCACCCTCGCCGCCCACGTTCGGTACTGAGGAGGAAGGCTGCTCCTCGGCGTGGAGGTTCCTCAGAGCTGCGGTTTCCAAGGAGGAAGAGGGAACCTCTCCACGCCTCCTCTTCCTCCTTCTGGAGGCAGATTGGGCAACTTGGCCTCTCGGAGGAGGCGGGAGGCTCACCTGCCTCGCCTCCCGGGTCAGCCCTTCCCGGGGCCGCGAAGGAGGCGGCGCTTCGGGGCTCCCGGCTTTGCTTTCGGCTTCGGCTCGAGAGCTGAGTAAGAGCAGGGCGGCGGGCGGCAGCATGAGCCCCAAGAAGGCGGTAGTGGCGGCGCTGGGCGCGCTGTGCCTGGTGGCCGTGGCGGGACTCGTCCTGCTCTGCGTGCCCACCAAGAACGTGCCGGATCCTCCCGCCTTCAAGGTAAGGCGCGCCTGCAGCTCCGGGCGCCGCGCGACCCCAGGCTCTGCAGCCCAGCGCCGCCGGGACTGGAGGCGAGGGGATCCCCGCCGCCATCCTGCGCCCACCCGATCTCTTGCGCCCTTTTGCCGGAGCGTACAGGAGCAGCAGAGCTGGGCCAGCGTCGGCCAGGGAGCCCCTCAAGTCCCGGGACTTGCGGACAGGTGCGCGGGCGAAGGCTGCTTGGGGCACCGGAGCCGAGCAGATTTCCCTGCTCGGGCGGTGCTGAAAGCCCCCCGCCATTGGGGAGGGCGGCCTTCCACCTTCTATCTGGGGGCAGCCCCCATTCCCGCCGAGGGGGCTGGCCTTGGCCTCGCAGGATGCTGCCCAGCCCTGCCGGGGCGAAGGGGGGTTGCCGCTCGCAGCCCACGGTCCCCGCGGGGGGTTTCGCCTTCATGCTGTTTACTGAACCCGTTTGACTGGCACAAGTGGGAGGCTGGTTGTGGGTCTGCGGGCTGTGGGTGTATCTGTGAGGAAGCAGAGGGAGCGGAGGAGGAGGAGGCCCTTTTCTGGGGGGCATTTGGGGGGCGCAGGCTGCCTTTGTCTTGCAAGTCTCTATTGGCTGCTCCCGACTTTTATATTCTGGCGGGCGGGGGGGGAGGGTGGAAGAGCCGCGAGAGAGGACTTGGGTGTCCTCGGTAGCACCGGAGAGCTGGGCTCTTGCCAGCGTCCCTGCTGAGCTCACCCTCTGCTCATCCCGATGGAATGGAGCGCTCGGGAAGGAGCCTTGGTCCCCTCCCCAGAAGGGAAAGGCGCCCGCGGGCCTTTCCTTGGTGCCACACGCCTAAGCAGCCCATCAGGCTATTCTCTCCGCCCAAGGTAGACAGTCTCTGTGGCTGGGGGTTCTGCTTAGGGATGGGGCGCTCAGGAGAGTGGTTGCCCCACCTTTAAGAGATGGTGAAGCTGCAGAGGGAGGGAGGGAGGGAGGCAGAGGGCTTGCTTCTGTCTTTATTTACAAAGCAATCAGAGCCCATGACGATTTGCAGAATTACATAAATGGAGACAGTTATTTTCTCCTCCAAAACAGCTTCCAAGCTAAACTTTCAGCTGTGGGAAATCTCTTAGGGGGGTGGGAGAGAGGAAGGGGCCACCCACCTTTCTTTCCTTGAGACATTTCCTAATTTTCAAAATGCTAATTGGCAAACCATCCCTCTCCCACTCCCCTGCAACCCCTTCCCTTAAATTTTCTAGCCTAGACCTCTCCCAGGTCTTTTGGACTTCAAACCTCATCATTCCCGACCCCCGGGTGATGGGAATTGTAGTGCATCATGATTGTGAAATGTTACTGTGACCCTTTGGCAATCATTTTCTGCCTGTGTCCTCCATGTGGACTGCATCCTTGGTTTTTAAAAAGGTGCTTTGCCGCCATGCTCCATCTAGTATGGCAGCCTTCCCGGTGGAATTCTGGGAGATTGGAGCAGGTTCGGTTGGCAAAGGGGGCATTTGGAACTGGGCAGTTGGGTGGCTTGGCACCTGCAGCAGGAGAAGAGGGTAAAGGTTGGGCCAGGCAGACATCGTCAAACCGGTTTGTGTCTCCGTCTCTCGGGTACCCTGTGTGGCTCAATCTGGAATTCCGGGTGCACCGGGTTTCTTTTTCCAATGCCAGGAGGAAAGCCACCCTTGTGGGGGGAGGAAGGGAGGGGCTCCATGCCTGGGACAAAGGTTAAACATTATCAAGGACCGTTTGACACTGGGACAAGAGAAGGAAAAACCTGCTTTATGAATAGTCTCAGTAAAAGAATGTCCCCTGGGGTGTTTTTTGGCTCTTTCATCACTTCTCCCAAGGTTGGGGGGGGGGAGGAAAGGCTTAAGCAATTGATCACCATTTATGCCATCCTCTTTTTATTTGGTTGTTTTGGAAGGGAAAAGCCCCTCCCTGCAGTTCCCCGGCTTCAAAAAGGGGCTGCTGTGAATTCTCTGGATTCTCCTGGGTAGAAGGGAGACCTCCATGTCCTGCAGCAATCTACCTGAGTATTAAAGGCTGTGGGAGAAACAACCTGCTTGCAAACTCTGAAGGGAAGAGGGTCACTGAGACCCTCCTTTGAGCCAGGATGCTGGGTTAACCAACCACAGTACTGACCATGGCTGGCTGGCACAGGCTGTGGGATGCTGGAAGGGCGTTTAGAAGCCCCCTTGTTACCTTACTTAAAGGGTAGGAACTGGTGCCCTTTTCTACCAGCACATCTGGGAGTCTGAAATAGCAGGGGGCAGGTTGGGACGAGGCCCTGAAGGCCCCCAGTGCAAATGGTGTTTTCCTCATCTCCCCTCCCCTCCCAGAGCCTGCCGGAAGGTGCAGGCTGGGCACCTAATCAGGGTAGTGGATGTGGGGCAGAGGAATGTCCCCATGTGTACAACTGGGGGGATGTGCTTGTCCCTGGGATGCCACACCCTGGTTGTGCCTCCCACATTTGGCACTTCTTAAATCCCTGGAAGACCCTGCTGGGGCCCCTGCCAACCCTTTGAAATGCTCTAGTTCAGCAGTGTGTGTGTGTGTGTGTGTGTAGAGGGACAGGAAAGGCCACTCATTCGAGCAGGTCCCTTCTCTGCAGAAGCCCTTCAGTCTTTGGAAAAGTTGGGGGGATGTCCCAGGGCTTGGGGGGGGGGGCATTGCTAGTGGCCTGGTCTGCTTGCTTGGAATTTATCTGGGATTCCAGGCCCAAAGAGCAGCCCTACCTGCCTGCCTTCCCCTGGAATATTTTCTGGCTTGTCCTCCGGCTTCAGATTTCGCTCCCCCTCCCTGCAGCGGGGCTCGGCTGGGGCTCCTGTGAAGGTGCCAAGTGTGATTTCACTGCCTCCTTCCACAGAAAGGCCTGGAACAAGACAATGAGCAAGCCTGGCATCGCATTGCCCGCCTTTGAAAGGAAACATACCTAATGGTCTCTTTCTTTGACTGGAAGCCCAGAAAGAGGATTAAGACTTTAGCTGGGAATGGGATGTGGGGGGGGGGGCAGGATCAGACCTAACTTGGGGAAGGGTCTCATTGAGGAGAGGGTCTTGTGGACTTCCCAAGGGACAGCAGCCCTTTCCTTTGGTCCTGCAAAGTGCCCCCGAGCCTTTGGGTCCCGATGGGCAGCTGGTGAGCAGAGAGCTCTGCCCCGATCCCCCGTCTGCCTATGTGGAGGCAGAGATGCCCATTTCAGGAGCTGTCTCCTTGGAGAGCTGGTCCAAGGCCAGTTTTGCTTGCTTGGAGTGGTTTTAATCAGCCGTTCCTCCTGGGAACATCACCGGAGTAACTGTTAGGAACACAAATATTGCAGAAGTACTAAGTCTCCGATTCCTGGAGGCCCGAAGGATGGAGTCATCTGGAGGGGAAGCAGAGAAGGAGTTTTTGTTATCTTCCATGAGGGTCCTTGGGACTGACCCAAGAGTTTATGAGGGCCCGGATATGTTAGAGGAGGAGGAGAAGGAATAATCCTGAGCTCCCACTTTGCAAAGGCCTCTTGCATGCTGTTGAGACTGCCAGACTGACTCTCTCTCTCTTTCTCTATCACACACACACACACACACAGCCTTGTGTGTGTGTTGACTTCTCTCAGCAATCTTGATTTATCCTCAGAGGGAAGAGCGTTCTTCTCTGGAGTCCAGGGAGGCCCACCTCAGCCAAAGGCAGAGGGGAATGTCTCCTGTTTTCCCAGCACTGGGGGGTACATTCCCCCCTTAAAGGATGAGGCTCTCCGGATGAGGTGCTCCCTTTGGGGGTGCATGTATTTTCCGCAGGGGAGGAGGCAGACTCTCTCCGGGTGACCGCGTGTCATATGTATCTCTTCCATCTACCAGCTTCACCGGATGCTGAAGTGCTCTGGAACAGCCCCCTCTCGCCCCCCCCCCCCCGCTGAGCCTGCCCGGCGTCTTGGCAAAAGATTGCCGCCAGCCAATTCAGTGCCATTTCCTCGCAGGAGAGAAGTGAAAGTGGTGGGTGGCAGAGTGACTCAATCCCTGCCTGCGTTTGGGGCTTGGATTCCATGTCTCTGCCATGAGAATAAACGACAGTACTCAGTCATTTCAATAATATAATAAGCCCAATAATGGCCCAATAATTGAGGCAACCCAGAAGACTTGCATGGCCTCCGGTCCCGGATTCTTCTATTCTGACCTCTGCATGGACCCCTACTCAAATCTTGGCTCCGGGACTGTGAAGGGAGGGGAGGAAGGAGACCGGGCTGCCATGTTTTCCAGCCGATGCAGCCTGCGTTGCTAGTGAAGTGTCTCCAGGGGAATTAAACGTCAAAGGGGGGCGAGTGGCAGAGTGCAGAATCCACAGATTATCATCCAACCAGCAGAGAACACAAACCAACATTTAATGATCTCTCTGGGATGGGAACAGCCAAAGATTGTGGGAAAAGGCAGGTCGGTGTAACAGTTGGGGTGCAGGGAATGTAACCAGCACAGAGGCTGAATGGGTCAGAGCAGTTCTGCAGTTCCTTCCTCTTCTGGACTGTGGGCTAATCTGCTCAGGAAGGGGCCAGAATCTCAGAGGTCCCAGCTAGGAATCCCCCCCAGCCCCCCAGCCCCAGCACATTCCTCTCTGTTGAAACACCTCAGAATATTGTTAAACATTCCAGTTGTTTGCTTGGAATGCAGTGGCTCTAAATGGTGGGTCAACCAGTGCAGTTTTGTGCGGAGGGGAGAAATCTCCCTGAGGGTGCTGGGCAGGAATGACCAGGCCAGCAGGCTGGACTCTGGTAAGGAGGCAGCTGCTCTCAATCCAGCTTGGCAATTCAAGATTCCCTGGGCTAAACAGAGGGGAAGATGACCAGCTGCTGTATAGTGTGAAGATATGGGGAGGGGGGACTGGAGAGAACAGCCAAGGACGGGTTTTAGAGAAGCTGCCCTGGTTGTCAAGCAGAGGCTGCACCAGGGTTAGAACAGGAAAGGAAATACCAGACCTCAGTCATCAACGGAAGCCTGGTGGAGAGAGTGATTGCTTCAAATATCTCAGTGTGCACATCTCAAAGAACCTGTCATGGACCTTCCACAGCAACACCATGGTAAAAAAAAGCCCGACAACATCTCTTCCACCTCAGACAATTGAGAGACTTCAAACTTCCACTGAAAGTGCTTAGGAACTTCTATTCCTGCACTGTAGAGAGCAT
>JAEANM010000080.1:0-49826 GCA_017656035.1 Myanophis thanlyinensis | reverse complement strand
ATTTCAATTGTCTGTGAAATCTAAATCAATAGGCTATAGTTCAATGGTGCTTTAATAAAACGGGACATAACAGAGGACTCGCTGGGGGATTTGGTATGATAAGGGATTGCAAAAAACCTCCATGGCATCCTAGTGGCAGGACCATTCGAGAATTAGGAGGTGCAGCCTGAGAGATTCTGCTCCTCACACACACCCTCGGCAGCTCAGCTGCTCTTTGACTTAGGAAATGCCAGGAAGGGAGCGGGTTAGACGGCTGAAATTAAAAAGTCACCCAGACTCCAAATCTGGTAATTGAAAAAAGAGGCCGGCATTTAGAATGCATGAAATATAATATTTTCCATGCTTTATTTACTTACCCTCTGTTATTGAGCTCCCTTGAAATAATCCTGAATATGGTTTTTTTCATTGATAAAAATTGTGAATTGTTATTTGGAAATTAAATGCTCTCAGAAGTCAGAAAACCAGTCTTTCTACTTTCTGTTTTCATAAAAACATTGGAGAAATCCTTCAGTAACCCACATTTTGCATCAACACCCATTGCTGTGGATCTTTCTGGAGCCCAGTTCCAGAGATCCTTTGTGCTGGGAAAACGGGAGGCACACGGGTGCTTTAGCTATGCTCCATAACCGCTGTGCAGTTCGGCAGATGTCACCTCTGATCCTTGTGGCCGCCTCCCTTCCTAGCTGGGCAAGTTCACTGTCCGGACACAGGAAGCCCACCAGCCGTGGCTCTCCTGGCCTTTGAAATGCCTAGAGAAGGGGTTCAGGAGAGGGCAGCTGGTGTGGCCTTGCTTTCCTTTGGGAGGAGTTGGCCTTCCTTCAGCCCCTGGCTCTGCCCTTCCCCTCCACCCTAGAGGATGCCAGGAGCAAACATCTCCTCCTATCCTTTCAAGATGGTGTGTGTGTGTGTTTGTCCTGTGGTCCTCTTGTTCTTAGGCTGAAGGGAGGCGCTTGCCCAGTGTCTGTGCTCACCCAAAGAATGCCTTCACCCCCTGGGCAACCCTCGTGAGTTCTGCCCAGCGACTGTGGATTCTGCAGAGGGACCCAGCCCCAGGGTGCCTCCCATCCTGCTCCAGGCTGAGCACAGCACCTCTTTCTTGGGAGGACCTCATCCTCATCATCCTCCCAATGCTAGCAGGCAGGCAGGCAGGCGGGCATCGCGCTGCCCAGATTGCTTGGCTCAGCCAAGCCCTTCCAGGGTGGAGATCAACAGCCTCGCAGCCATGCAGCCCTGATCTAGCTGGGCCTTAAGTGAGGCTCAACTGCTCCTCCTGCCATGCATCATGCACCGCTCACATCTCTCCTCCTAATTTATGACTTTTCTGTCACTCTGAGTGGCTCCCAAACAGCATTATTTAACTTTATTTGCATTTAATAATAATTCACTTTTTCTCCCCGCTTTGCAAATTATCATAATCAGGCTGGAGGTGAGATTGAATTTCATAAACAGCTGAGGGGCTTCTTTCTCCCTCCCTCCTTCCCGCCTTCCCCCCTCCCATGGCACCGAATAGAGGCTTGTCCACATCAAAAGGCCTCTGCATCCAGGCCGGATTGGAGGTGGCTGCTTTCTACCCAAAGGGGCTGGGCAGTGGAGCGGGCAGGGTCCTAGCCACGGAAGGACTTGGCAGAGGCTTCAGCCCAGCACCAGATCCCCAAATCTGCTGCACAGACACACATTGTGCCTCTTTGTTAAGCAAAGGAGCAAGGTTTGCTGCTCTTATCTTCCTGCACCTGAAGGTTTAAACAACCCAGAATGTGTCTCTTCTTTGAAGGAAAAAAATAATCTAACCTTGTTCAACAACGGCGCTAAGCTGTTTGTCTCTCTCAATTTATTATTTGTGGGGAAAAAGCAAACAAACCAAAAAGAGTAAAGAAATAATTTTCTGCACTGCCTATTTTCGCTTGGCTGGGAAGGATGTGCAGGGTCTCCCCTCTTCCCCCTGGAAAATCAAAATGTCATGCTGTTTACTTCTTCCCATCTCCACTGAAGAGGCTCCAGAGTCCTCTTGAGTTAAATGAAACTTCTAAAAGTCTTGTTCTTGAGAATGGCCAGAGACCTGGAGAGCAGCTGGAAAACAGCCCTGGAAGAAATACAACTAGCCTTGTGCAAAGCCCTAATGAGAAAAGGAACAAGTGGAGATGAAAGCTTAACGAGAAACACTGCACAAGAAAAACTACAGCCGCCTGGGGGGAGGGGGAGGGAGAAGGGGGGGCTGCAGCCTCCGTGCGGCTGGCCGGCCAACCAACCAACCAACCAACCAACCAGCATATTGATCGGGGCCAAAGAAATGAGAGCAGTGACTGGAGGGGAGATAAATGGCGGGAGATAGAGACCGTCAGGCCTGATGAAAACAAGAGGGAAGGGAGGGGTGCAGTTTAAATCAAAGAGCAAACCGACCAAAGAGATGTTGCGATAAAAGGATTTGTGTTTATGGGGCAAAGGGGGGACAAGGGGAGGCTCGCCTATCTCCCTGGGGTCCAAAGGAGGGGAGAGGGAAGAGGCACGTGCCAGAGGAGCCCACTCCCCAGGCCTTGTGATGAACATCGTCTCACAATCCAGAACATGAAATCAGAAACGCTGCTAGCTAATACATTTAAAAACGTTCCCTTATGTATAGAATCAGTAATAATTGTAAAAATGGGCATTGATAGGGCTGGGCCAAGGTTTAATCCAGAGATTCAATTTGAAGCCAATTCGATCAAATCTCTGAATTGAGTCAAATTGTTAAATCAAATCAAATCACATGCACAAAAAGCCTCTTTTTTCCCCCCTGCATTGAGTTGGAAAATCAAATCAAAACAATTTTCTGGATCAATTTGAAGTGTCAAAATAGATCAAATCAGTGACTTGATTTGAAGCAGGTCACAGCCAATCTGCCTCCCTCTCGGAAAGGATGGCCGTGTGTGAGCACCGCTGTGGCCCTTCCAAGAAGGCCAGAGACCCTGATGACTCACCCGGCTAACTCGCCTTCCAGGGCGCTTGGCAGGAGGGTGCCCACCGTTTCAGCCCTCCTTTTATTCTGCAGGCTGAGGACAGAGACAGTGGCTGGTCAGTTTTGTGATGGGACTCAGAACTGAGCCGAGCTCTAGGTCAACAGGGCAGCCTGAGGGCAGGCCTGCAAAGGGGCCAGCATCTTTTCTGGCTTAGCCTGTTGTGGGGAGGGAATCTCAGAGCAGCCTGCATCCCAGGAAGAGACCCACCCCATTTTGAGGATGGCTGTGATTGGCAGAGGGAGGGCAGCCAATAGCCGCACTTATTCCCCATTGCAGCTGCATAGTTAGGACAGCCCTGCCCAGACAGAGTCCGGACTGTGCTGGCCATCTGGTTCCCTCCTGCAAGTGCTGAAACCAAGGCCTTCTTACCCAATGCCCCGTGGGCAAAGGAGGGACCCAGAAGACCCCAAGTTGCTAAGAGGGTTTTCTGCTGCCCCCCCAGCAAAGGCAGAAGGATGCAGAGTTAACCACTCTTAACCCCCCCCCCACCCCCATGAAGAGGGCTCCGGGCGCATGCCACCTTCAAGATCAGGGCCCCTGCTTTTACAGCCCAACTTGTCCACTCAGCAGAGTGTCCTGCAAAGCCTTTTCAAATTGAAATGGTGATTGGCTGGCCAAGGTTAATAGGAGTGTTGGAAAATAAATAGGTTATTGATTGATAATAACAATACGCTGACTGCAGCCTTACTTTCTGGCCTTCTCTGACCCGACATTACAGACAATCCAGTTAGCATCTCATTATGACCAGCTGGCTGAGGGAGGGGATATTAATGAGCAGATGATGAGGATGGCCATGGGTTGGGGGTTGAGGGCCAGGCTGACCCCCAGGTATTGTGGGTGAGCTGCAGTTCAGGCAACCCCCACCACCACCACCACGGGCCTTGGTCTTCAGGCAGCTCCAGGACAGCCCCTTCGCCTCTCCTGGCTGCTGAGCAGCTGCCCCAGAGCCGCCCGAGGACCAACGGAGACCATCTTCAGTCTTCTATCCTGGGGTCGCTGGCCAGTTGGCATTCAGCAAGCTTTAAGGGGTTCCACAGAAGCCCTTTTCCCTTCTGCAAATTCCAGCCAGGACCTGCCAAAGGGCCAGAATCCTCCAAAAATGACATCCCAAGAAACAGAGAGGGAAGGTGGCCTGAGTGGGAGGAGATGCCCAGGAAACCAATGGCTTTGCCCACCACTTGCAGGAGAAGCCAGCCTGGGCCCAGAAAAGGCTGCCAGCTCCCTGGCTTACCTGCCAAAGTTCCCTTCTGCATTGGGCAATGCCTGGGAGTGGGGTGGGTGGGTAGGAGGGCAACTGGCGGGAAGCAGCAGCAGCAGCAGCAGCAGCCGCCACACAGGGGCGGGTGCGGGGTCCAGTTCCTAGGGAATCAAAGGCGGCAAAGTCAAGCGGGCAACGGTTTGCTGGGCGACAGCGCCCCCCTCCTACCCGCGCCCCACCCTGGCAAAGCAACGGGCCCGGCAGAGAGGAGGGCGGTTCCCTTGCTGAAGTCGCCCCCTGGTGCCCGAGGGGCCCGCGCGGCGGCCTTTCCTTCCACGACGCTTTGAGAGGGAGGGAGCCCCCCGAAGGAGGGGGCTCCCCTGTTCCGGCCCCGAGAGCGCGAGGTCAGCGACCGCTGAGGGCTCAGCCGCGGCAGCGCCTGCCGTGGGCTCGGACTAGCTGTGGCGGTTCCCGAGGGGCGAGACCCTCCTGGGCGGTGCGCGGAGCCTCCCGGCTGCTGTGCCAGCCCGCGAAGGGGCGCTTTCTTGAGCGGCAGGCGAAGAGTCGAGGGAAGGGAGACCCGCCTGGCTTCTCGGGGCTGACCTCCGAGAGCAGCTTGCGCGACGCGGCGGGGTCGCCGTCCGGACCCGCTCGTGACTTCCAGCCAGGAGGCACGAAGCCTGGACTTCAACTCCCAGGATGCTTGGGCAACAGCGCGGAGGGGACGAGGGGTCCTCCGGCCGTCGCCCACCACCTATTTGCGCCCCAGCCACCTTCGGGGGCTGCACTCTGGGCACTGTGGGAAACGTAGTTCCTTATGGAAGGGCTCGCCTCTGGAAACCACATTTTCCAGACTCGACCGGCTGGGTTCGGCGGGGGGGGGGTGGTGGCAGCGGCTCTCTGGGTGGCATCAGCCCTGGAGTTCGGGGACCGATCCCGGGAGGGCGCCTCCTCACCTGCGGGGCTGGGAAAGGCGGAGGAGGCTGGGATGCTTCCTCGGGCCCTGGAGCGCAAAGGGAGGGCGCCGCTGGACCCCTCCCTGGCTTTGCCCCACAATCAGAGGCGACCTTGACAGTTGCGCCGGTCCTTCGCGTTCCCCGAGCGCTTCTTTCCCCGGGACGGACGGCTCAGCCTTCTGGCTGCGGGGGCTGCAGTGAACCCCCCACCCGGATCGGCCCAGCGAGGCTTCTCCCTCCGCGCCACCGCCCCTTTCCCAGTCCCTTTCTGGCTGGCTGGCGTTCCGTGAAAAGCTCCGCCACGCACCAAGGCCGGCGGGACCCCGAGAGCCTCCTGGAGGGCCAGCTGAGCGCCGCCGCCGCTGCTCCAAGGGTCCCCGGGGGGGGGGGCAAGGGGCGGGGGGCGGGCGGGCCCTCCTCCTCCTCCTCCTCCTCCTCCGTGCGCGTGACGTCTCTCGGCGCCGGCCGGGCAGCGGGAGGAGCAAAGCCGCCCCGGGGCTGCCGCCTGCGCTCTCCCTGGCCGAAGGGGACTCCGCCGCCGGCGCGGTTCGAGCGGTGAGTAGCCCCGGCGCTTCGCAACCCGTCCTGCCCCCCGGCTCCCTCCTCCGCGGCAGGCGAGGCCGCGCCGCGCACCCCGCCAGCTGGCGCCCTCCGGGAGCCCCGCTCCTCCCCGGACAAGGGCCGGCGGACGCTCGGCTCTGGCAGAGCTTTTGTCCCGACCCCGCCGGTGTGGAGCCGCTGTTCTCGCTCGGCTACTCTCGGCCGCTTCCCGGCTGGGCCTCGGATGCCTCCCCGACGCAGCCGGCTTCCCATCCTACCCCCCCCCCCCAACGAGGGCCGCTTGGGCAGAGGCTGTGTGAACCCCCCTCCCCCCAGCTTCAGTTCTTCCGCGAGGAGGTCAGTCGCTCTCTGTCTGGAATGAAGCCAAGGGCCAGGGGTACAGTGCTCCTGACTCTGGAGGCTCCCTAGGGTGGGTCCGCCTTGTGCAGGACAAATATCCCCTCTCCCCCATCAACCAGGATCTGGTTGGCTTAAAAGGCCAGGTCCAGAAACTGGAGAGAGTTGGGGGTCAGGTATCCCTGCTCTTCTCTGGTGTCACCCTCTGGTCAGCATAGCAGACCCCAGGAATTACTTTGCCTTTGGGCAAGTGGGGGGAGTCTTCTGGGTCCCCTCCCAACCTCCACCACCACTCACCCACCCACCCAAGGCTGTTTTCAGGCTCCCCCCCCAACACCTGAAAATCCCATTTGCTCCAAAACAGCCAAACTAGACAGCCTCTTCCTTCTCTCGTTCCTGTTTGTGTGTTTGTGTGTCTGCGTGCCTGCCCTCTCATGTATGTAACTGTCCCTAAGCTGTTTTTGAACAACCTACATAAGACCCACATGGTAAACGGTTTATTGCTGCAGCACTGTCAGAGAAAAACAATGCATATAAATGTTTGTTTGGTGCCTGGAAACATTTTTGTCCGTTATACCAGGTCAAAGGGTTTCCCAAGCTCTGCAGTTGATCCACACTAGAGATGGGCTTCAGCCCCACGTCTATGAGGGGCTTCAGTCCTTCAGGAGTCAATGAAAGCCTTGTGCTCACCCCGGCCACAGATGCTAAGATGCGGAAGTGGCTGCCCAGCGTTTGTCCCTTTTGTGCACCTCTGAAGGCAGCCCTGAGCGGTACTGGAGGGCCGTTTGCAGGAGAAGTGATCCATTTTAGGGAACGCTGAGTCAAACTGAAGACCAAAGCCCACAAGTGTGGTTTCGTAAGTGGCACAGGAAACTAATTTTATCTCTTCCTCAGCTGCTCCAGGCCTGTAGCTTTTGATTTCCTGTTTCAGGCAGAGGGAGAGCCCGAGCTGTTTTCAAGAGAGCCTCCTCCTTGCCTCTTCTTCCCTGGGGGCTCTCCAGGGCTGCCACCCAGCCTCCTCCTGAGCCCCTTCAAACCCTTCAAAAGGGCCAGGGGTGCAGGAGGGCAGGCCCGCCCAGAGAACAGCATCTGTTTGCCTCCTTGAGCTCTCCTTCCCTCCCCCTGGATGGGGAGCTCTTCAGCATCTGTTTAAAGGCTGCGGGAGCTCTTAGTAAATGCTACTGAACCTGGGATCAAGTGGGCAGGCCGCCCGCTCCCACCGCAGGGCGTGTTTTTTCCACCTGCCCGTAGTTTAGGCGTTTGTTTTCATTTTGCAAGACTTGGAACAGAGACTTGAACCCCCAGACTCTCTCCAGGCTTTCAAAATATTTTCTTCCCCACCCGCACCAGTCTTTGCCATGCAAGGCTCCTTCCAGCGCTTAAGGAGCAAACTGGAAATGCCCTCCTTGTCATCCACAAGAGCTCCCTGAGGCTTTTGGGCAGGCTGAGCAACCATCGGCCTGATTCATAGTGGTGGAGCCACTGTGTAGCTCACGGTGACCCTTAGCAACTGGCTGGAGGGTTCTAGAATCCCTATGAGTTTCTGGCCAGTTGTAAATCCATGAGGAGAGTCAGGAGTGTCCTGGTGGGCTTTGCCGCATTGAGAGACCCACAGCCAGGACATCCCCACCCCCACCCCCAGCCCCACCCCCACCCTCAGGCTGAGCTGCTCTTGCAGTCACCCAGTGAAGGCAGCCTGCCTGCCTGCCTGCCCACCAAGGGCCAAAGTTGGTGGCCTTTGCAGAATGACCCGTTCTCTCTGGGCTTCTCCTGCCAGAAGCACTGGGTAGGAGGCAGTTTCCAAAGCATCCCAGGTTTTTCATTTTGTGGGCAGTCCATCCGGCCACCGTAGATGGCACTTGCTGCGCAGGCCTTCAGGAAACTGGTGCTGCACTTCAGGGGTGCCATTAAGATCCCAGGCTGGTAGAACTGCCAGCCTGGATCGATCTTTCTTACTTGGCTTTGGTTTTCTTCCCTGGTCAGTCTTTACAGAGGGGTGCACTTTCCACTTCTGCTTAGCCCGGGAGCCCAAACACAAGCCAGACTTTCAGCCAGCTAGTCTGAGAAATGGTAGTCCCAGGAGCCAAGGCAATCTTTGGATGCCAGTTGCTCAATGTTAGAATTCAACCAATAAACGCACTTCTGCCCACCCTTCTATTTTTTTCACTAGACTTTCACTTCAAACGCTGGATAAAATGGTCTGTTTCTCCTGGGGAACATATACATGCTGGTGTGTTGCTCGATTCCTTAAATGTTGCAAGGTGATGTTAATGTTTTGAGTGTTACTTGTCACCCAGAAGCCTCTGAACTGACTCTGTCTGGCGTGTTCCTCCTGCCACTTGGCAAACCTAAGAAAACCCTCTCCCGCTCAGTGCCCCCGCCCCCTCAATGGGGCAGTTGGTATCTTTGGGCTCTTCTGCAAATGTGGCTGAACGGAAGAGTCCCTGGGATTCCGTAGAACAGACGTTTCCTGTTTACCTAATGCAGCAAATGAACGAGCAGCTTTCTTCTCGATCTTGATTGTGCAACCTTTTATGTAGGCCACCCAACGTGCGTGCGCGCATTGTGTGTGTACCTGGCCTTGATAAGGGGGAGGTGTCTCTGTGGGGCTCCCCAGCTGCCTGGCTTGGTGAAGCATGGCCGCCTGTCTGTTGTCGTGGCAACAGGCTCAGTCTTTGTCCCCGAAACAGGCTGCTTTCATGCTCCTCCAGCTCGCTCTGGAATGCAGCTTTAAGCCCAGCTGATCCCACTGGGAGACCAGCAGCATCAGGTGTGGCTTCTGCGCGGGAGAAGGAAGCTCTCCGGGGCCACTGCAGGAGGCAGGAGGGACCCAAGCCAGGGAGCTGCGCTGCAGGATGCGGCCCCTGCAAAACATCCGACTGACTCTGCATTCCTTCCTCAGGCTGGATCTCCCTGATTTGGGGGTTTGCTGTTGGGCTGAGAGGGAGCAACGAGCGAGCAGGAAAATGACCTCCGCCAGCGAAGGTGAGCCCCTTGTCACCATAATAGATCCCCTTGACATCTCTCAGCCATGGTGGATGAATGTTTGATGGCCCTGCTTGCAATTCCACCCCCACTCTGGCCCATGTTTTGTGCCATTAATATTTGATCACTTTCAAAAGCTGCAAGAAACAGGGAAAAGCCTGGAGGCTGATTGGCATGGAAGACCAGCAGGTGGGCAGGTGCTGTGTCAGTCCCGAGGCTGGGGTCCTGGGCTGCCCACCCCAGCAATTGCTGTATGGACTGCCCCCACCCCAGCAATCCTGGCCCCTTTTCCAAGGAAGCCTTGCTGAAGAGCTGGGGGTGAGCATGGGGCAAGACAGTGGAGCTCCCCTATGCTCTCCTTCATGGAAGCAAATGGGGGGGGGGGCACACCATCCACAGGTGGGCTCTGCCGGCCAAGAGGGGAGTCAGATGATGATGAAAGACCCCCTGTAGGGAGGGCAACCCTGAAGGCGACCATTATTTTCCCAGCAGTGTCCAGATGTTGAAGGTGGTGCGGCCGCTGGTCCCATGTGGAGGAGGCAAGGATGCGGCTGACCGTGAGACGAGTGATGATGGGGGTGGGCTTTGCCATCGCCCTGATGGTCTCTGTCCACTTGGGCCAGCAGATGCTGCAGTGCCAGCAGATGCTGGGCCAGGGCTTCGGCCAGGCCATGATGCGTCCCGAGAGCGAGGAGCTGGTCATGCTGGACGCCAACCGGGTCGAGTATCGCTACAGTAAGGAGATGCCGCTCATCTTCATTGGAGGGGTTCCTCGGAGCGGGACCACCCTGATGCGAGCCATGCTGGACGCGCACCCAGAAGTGCGCTGTGGAGAAGAGACGCGCATCATCCCGCGGGTGCTGGCCATGCGCCAAGCCTGGTCCCGCTCCGGGCGAGAAAAGATGCGCCTGGACGAAGCTGGGGTAACGGACCAGGTCCTGGACGCGGCCATGCAGGCCTTCATCCTGGAGGTGATCGCCAAGCACGGGGAGCCAGCCCGCTACCTCTGCAACAAGGACCCCTTTACGCTCAAGTCCTCCATTTACCTGTCCCACCTCTTCCCCAACTCCAAATTCCTGCTGATGGTGCGTGACGGGCGGGCTTCCGTCCACTCCATGATCGCCAGGAAGGTCACCATCGCTGGCTTCGACCTCCGGAGCTACCGGGATTGCCTTGCCAAGTGGAACAAAGCGATCGAGGTGATGTACTCCCAGTGCCTGGCCATCGGGCGGCTGCGCTGCCTCCCCGTCTACTATGAGCAGCTGGTTCTGCACCCCCAGAAATCCATGCGGGCCATCATGGACTTCCTGGACATCGCCTGGAGCGACGCTGTCCTGCACCATGAGGAGCTGATTGGGAAGCCAGGCGGGGTCTCCCTGTCCAAGTGAGGGGCCGGTCCGGTTGGGTTGGGTCAGGTCCAATTCTAATTCAGGGGCTGAAATTCCCCTTGAAGGTTGGGGTACATAAGTTTCCGGGCGGGAGGAGGGAGCATTCTGCAGTTAAAAGTTCTTTCAGATTTAGGCCAAGCACAATACGCACACGTTTCTGGTTTCTGCCCAGGATTGAGCGATCCACGGACCAGGTGATCAAGCCTGTGAACATGGAAGCATTGACCAAGTGGCTGGGACACATTCCAGAGGATGTGGTGCAGGAAATGGCTCAGATTGCCCCCATGCTGGCCAGACTGGGCTATGACCCCTATGCAAACCCTCCCAACTATGGCAGCCCGGACCCCCTAGTGATCAACAACACCCACCGGGTGAGTGTCGCAGAGTCCCTGGCCTGGTCCCTGGCGTCTTTGTCCCTTTGGTCGGATTTTTAAAGCCCCTCCCTGCCAACCCTCCTGGCTCAGAACTAGAGAAGCAGGCTTGCTTCTCGCTAAAAGGGGGACAGGTAGGCCCACCTTTTCAACAGCGAGATGCTGATCACCTGATCACTGAGCAAATTCTGCTGACACGGCTGACTCAGAGCTCCTCTTTGCCAGGTCCTGAACGGGGACTTCAAAACACCTGCCAATCTGAAGGGGCACCTTCAGGTCAGTTTCTCCGCCTCCGTCCTCCTCTTTTCCCAGACTGCAAAAATATTCCTAATTCAACAAGGCATAATTCCCTGGGGTCTACCAGCGCCCTCTCCCCAAATGCCTTTTATTTCTGGTTGCTGGATAATTTTCAAGGAAAAGGATAAGAAAGATGACAAGATAGGCATGTTCCCATCTTTGAAATGCAGCCCCATTGAGAGGGTCCCGTCGGGCAGTGCTGTCTTCTCTTGGTGGCGGCTTTGCCCTCATTCTTTTCTGACTATTGCAAAGGCATGTCCTCAGATGCATGATTCCTACAATTTAAACCACTGATTTATTTGATATACGGATTTTCTGCAGCCAGGAGTAATTAATTCAATAGTATATATTCCTTAAAATATTTTGACTAACTGTGTTTCTATCTGGACCTGTTTGGAAAGCTAGAAACCCCAGACAGCCAATGCAAAAATGAATGCCCAGCTCAGAAGCCCCTGACCCTTCCTTTCTGTCTGATCTGCAGGGGAGTCTGAATACAACTGCTTTTCACTGACCAACTCAACGATTTCCAGGTAGGTCTTGGCATGTCCCAGCAGATCTTGTCTCCAGCTCACATGGGGCTGCACAGAAGCCGTCCTGATGGGTTGGTCTCCAGGGCATCATCCTCTCAGCCCTGAATTCCCACCAAAGGAGGAAACCCTGCTTTAGCTCTCTTGAAGACTGCCTTCAAGAGAGTTAGTTCTCCAAGAGTAATTCTGCTTTCTTCTTGTTCTCATTTAGTTGCAAATTGCTTCACCTTATTCTGAAGAGAAGAAAATTTGCAAACAGTGACAGTGGAAATGTGTTATCCAAGCATATTGCTTGCTACTGACATTGCCAAATCAATGCTATCTGTGAAATAGTTTTCATTTTGCCATTAAATTTATCGAGTTTGGATTTTCCAGTTCCAGGAAAGAAGTCACGTACCAAGTTTGGACATTGCTCTGCCATCATAAAAAGGGAACCATAAAGAATATTGAAGAAGATTTTGCCTGCAGAAGTAGTTTTTCAGGCTCTGTGTAAAACCACTTTGTAATTTTTGTTCTCTTATTTGCAGACCTCAACTAGCTCTGTTTGTATATCCTCTTTAGAGCGCTTTCAGCCTTTCTGGCACACTTCTCCTTTAATTCTCTTTTCTCAGTCATTTACCAAATTAAAGAGATTTATTTATTAATTCTGAAATATATATATACCAGAATGTCTCTTTCAGATTCTGTTCTTAGAAGAGAACAGTTAAGCCCTGTTTTAACCAAGTTAATACTTTTAAAATATCAATAGTAACTAATTGATAGTGCCTAGAATGGGAATGTTCTTGATAACGCAATTATGGAATAGGAAACATGCGGTGGGGCGCGATTGTGAGGCCCCAAACCCCACCTAGCAGCCCCGGCAGGGGAGGGGACGGGGTTGGCTCTCCTCTTTCCCCGCCACCGACAGAGCCCGCATCTCTGACGCCCGGACGGGGGCTGTCAGGTGGGGGGGCTCTCTCGAGGCGATGCAATCGGCTCTACTCTAGGCAGGAAACGAGCGAAGACAAACGCCAGCAACACCGACGCTCCGCGCACGCGCAAGCCTTCGCCTCTCCCGCCGCGCCACCGAGACGGGGAGAGAGAGTGGCCACCTGCGCAGGCGTAGAGACTTCCCTGAGCACCGGCAACCGTCGGAGGCCAAGCGGAAGCGGAAGTGGGCTGCGGCGGCTCCTCCGGGCTCGGCGCGGGCACCATGTCGCTCTCGCACCTGTACGGGCGCGGCGGGGAGGCGGCGGCGGAGGAGGAGGAGGAGGACGGCGTGGAGATGGAGAGCTTCGAGATCAGCGAGTGGGACCTGCAGAACGAGTTCAACCCCAACCGGCACCGGCACCGGCAGACCAAGGAGGAGGCCATCTACGGCCTGTGGGCCGAGCGCGACTCGGACGAGGAGAGGCCCAGCTTCGGCGGGAAGCGGTGCGCGGGCGGGGAGGGCACGGCAGGGCAGGGGGAAGGGCCGGGCTCGGAGCCCCCCAGCCCTGAAAGCCCTCTCGCCCCTCTCCCCCCCCCCAGGTCCCGGGATTACTCCGCCCCGGTGAGCTTCATTAGCGCCGGGCTGAAGAAGGGGGCGGCGGCGGCGGCGGCGGCGGCGGAGGAAGGCCCCGAGGAGGACTCGGAGGAGGACTCGGGGGAAGGGGAGAGCGGGGCGCGGGCGGAGGAGCCCCCCAAGGAGGCGGTGCCGAAGAAGCTGAGGACGGTGAGGAGGGGGGCCGGGGGGGGAGGGGGGAGGGGCGCCCCCCTTCCGGCCTCCCCGCGACTCACCCTCCCTTTCTCCCTTCCGAACATCCGATGCAGGGCGGCAACTTCAGGCCCAGCCAGAAGGGCTTCGTGGGCGGCAGCAAGTCCTTCGCCGACTTCGGCAGCTGGGAGAGGCACACCAAGGGCATCGGGCAGAAGCTCCTGCAGAAGATGGGCTACGTGCCCGGTCGAGGCCTGGGGAAGAACGCCCAAGGTAGGGCCACCGGCTCCCACTCTTTTCCTCAAGCCCCCCCCCCCCCCCAATTCGCCTGGCTCCCCTTTTGGCGTGGCGGCTTCTCTGAAAACCTCACACATTAGTGATTTATAAAATTCAGAGGAGGTCAATCTCATAACCCCAAAAGATGGGGCTGGTGGGGACCTTGCAGGTTTTCTAGCCAGGCGTCCAATGTTTTCTTGAATATTTTCTCCATCTCCAGTGATGGTGCCTTGCCTTCCATTGGTGAATGCAGGGAGCTCTCCCTTTCACTAACCCTGGAGAACTTTCCTAGGTATCATCAACCCCATTGAGGCCAAGCAGAGAAAAGGCAAGGCAGCGATTGGGGCATACGGCTCGGAGCGAACCACACAGTCCTTGCAAGATTTCCCCATTGTTGACTCTGATGAAGAGGAGGAGGAGGTATGACCTTCCCCTACCCATGTTCTCCTTTGCTGCTTTAAAGCTGGCATGGGAGAAGGCTCCCTGCCCCGGCTGTGTATCAAAACAAGGAGGGCTCTCAAATGGTTCCCTATGCTTCTATATGGTAAATTGTTTTTGCTGAGCCCGAGTGGTTCGTGCCAGAGGTTTCAGTCTTGAGGTGGACGTGGGCATGGCTTGATCCAATCTGCCTCTGCTCTCCAGCAAGGTCTGCAAGGGAGCGGCTGCTTGGAAACCTTCGGTGTCTTCCCACCTCTTTGGGGGAATACCACCCCTTCCCCTCACATGCGACCTCCTGCTTGATCTCAGTAAAAACTGGGTGCCTTGTGGCCTGCTCCCTGCCTGCCTGTTTCTGACATTCCTCCTATCCTCTCCCCTCAGGAATTTCAAAAGGAACTCAGCCAGTGGCGGAAGGACCCCAGTGGGGGCAAGAAAAAGCCCAAGTATACCTACAAGACGGTGGAGGAGCTGAAAGCCAAGGGCAGGGCGGGCAAACAACTGTCTGCCCCTCAGAAGGAGCTAGCACAGGTCAAGGTGAGCTGGGGAGGTGGCAGCAAGATGGGTGGGTGGGGACAGGAGGAGGGGGCTATGCGATTCTGCTAAATCCAGAAAAGACAGTGATGAAGGTTCTGCCAAGCTCATTGCAGCCCTTAATAAATCTCCCTGGGGCTTTCAGTGTGGGATGGACATCAGCAACAGCAGCAGCCTAAGTATGTTTATGACATATTTATGTCACCCCTTAAGTTGGAGGTCCTCCCCCCACTGTGGCAGGGGCCTGCCATGCCCCCCCTCCTCACTGCGTGTGGTTTCTCTTTTGGAAGGTGATCGACATGACAGGCCGGGAGCAGAAGGTTTACTACAGCTACAGTCAGATCAGCCAGAAGCACAACATCCCGGAGGATGGTCCCCAGCAGCAGTTGCCCGCCTTGGGCAAGGATGCCAGGACACAGACCTACTCCCTGCCAGAGCTGGAGCACAACCTGCAGCTGCTGATCGACCTGACGGAGCAAGAGATCATCCAGAATGACCGGCAGCTGCAATACGAGCGAGACATGGTGGTCAACCTGAGCCATGAGATCGAGAAGATGGAGAAGGTGCTTTTGCGGGAGAAGACTGACATCCGCAACCTCAGCGAGGTGCTGGAGCTGGTGGAAGAGTGCGAGAGGCGGATGCAGCCCAACTGCGAAGACCCCCTGACTCTACCCGAGTGCGTCAAGATATTTGAGACCCTCCAGGACAAGTACTACGAAGAGTACCAGATGTCAGACCGTGTGGACCTGGCCGTGGCCATCGTCTTCCCTCTGGTCAAGGACCACTTCAAGAACTGGGATCCCCTCAAGGTGGGCCTTCCAAGGGCGTCCTGGCGCAGCTCCAAGTGAGCTGCTGAAGGCTTGTGGATAGATTGGGACGCATCTCATCCATCTTGCGATCGTCTCTCTCCCTCCCCTCTGCAGGACTGCACAGCCGGCACGGAGATCCTGGCCAAATGGAAAGCTTTGCTGGAGAACGATCAGCTGCTCTCCCACAGCGGACAGGACCTCGGCTCAGATGCCTTTCACAGGTGAGCCTCCAGCAGGGAAGGAGAGACGGGCTCTTCCCAAGAGGAAGAATCTTTAAACGGGTTGGGTCGATTTGGGCCCTGAACTGCTCGCTTGGGATCCTCAGGTTGATGTGGGAAACGTGGATGCCGTATGTGCGAAACATTGTGGCCCAGTGGCAGCCCCGCCACTGCATCCCGATCGTGGACTTTCTAGACAGCTGGAGGCACATCATTCCAGTCTGGATCCTGGATAACATTCTGGACCAGCTGATCTTCCCCAAACTACAGAAGGAGGTGTAGTGGGCAATCCTTTTGGGGGCTGCTGTGGGGAAGCTGCTTCCGCAGCCCCCCTCCCCCTCAATGCTTCTTTCTCTCTTGCTTTAGGTGGAGAACTGGAACCCTCTAACCGACACCGTGCCCATCCACTCGTGGATACACCCCTGGCTGCCCCTGATGCAGGCCCGGCTTGAACCCCTCTACTCGCCCATCCGCAACAAGCTGTCCAATGCCCTCCAGAAGTGGCACCCCAGCGACTCCTCGGCCAAACTGATTCTGCAGCCCTGGAAGGAGGTTTTCACTCCAGGCTCATGGGAGGCTTTCATGGTCAAGAACATTGTGCCCAAACTGGGTGAGAGTGGGAAGGAGCAAGCCCCCCCTCCCCATGGCAGGCGATGGGGGCGGTTAGCATCTTTCAGGCAAGGATGGATGGTCTGGCCCTGAAATCCCAGATGTTGAGATCCTGGCTGGCCACCACTGTTCGGCCTTGGTAAAAGGCCATTGCTTTCAGCCTTCAGCATCCGCTCACCCGCCGGTTTCCTCAACAAGGAAAGGCGGGAAGGATTTGGGCTGTGGATGAAGGGCATCTTATCTGGGAGTTGATGAGCTTTAGTGCTGAGGTGGGAATCACACACACCCCCACTCTCCAAGAGGATGAAGACGTTTTGAGATCCCACTGCAGCCCAGCCCCACTTTCCAGTGTCAGGTTTTGCAAAATTAAGAGTTAATTTCAAGTGCAAAACATCATAAAGGGTAGACTGACCCTTTGGGTTTGCTTGTGAAGGAGCTGAGGTGCTTGTGGGGGAGCAGCTGTGCTGTGCCCCCCCAAGAGGCCGAGTTAATGGCTGAAGTGGTCTTTCCTGCTGACCTCCCGTCCCCACAGGCCTGTGTCTCAACGAGCTGATCATCAATCCCCACCAGCAGCACATGGATGCCTTCTTCTGGGTGATGGACTGGGAAGGGATGATCTCCGTCTCCAGCCTGGTGGGGCTTCTCGAGAAGCACTTCTTCCCCAAGTGGCTGCAGGTGGGTGTCCCTCAGGGACTGGCCTGGATGAAGAGCCACCATGCCCCCAAGTGGCTGGAGCCCTAAAGCGGTTGGGCATCTTGGTCCTTGAACCCTGCTGCAGAAGGTGGCCCTTTTACCATCTTCAGGAGCATATCCTCAGCCTTTGGGCTGCCAGGAGTGGAATGAAAAGCCCCCCCAAGTCAGTGGAGCTTGTGATGGGCTGTTGCTGCATGTACCCTTTCTACCTCCCCCCCACAGGTGCTCTGTTCCTGGCTCAGCAACAATCCCAATTATGAGGAAATCACCAAGTGGTACCTGGGCTGGAAGTCCATGTTTTCCGACCAGGTGCTGGCCCACCCCTCCATCAAGGAGAAGTTCAATGAAGCTCTGGACATCATGAACAGAGCGGTCTCCTCCAGTGTCGGTGAGTGTCCTGGGGGCTCTCGGGCTGATGCTATCCTCCCAGTTACCTGAAAGGCTTTAAGACCAGATCTATGGCCAATTACAGAGAGGGGGCAGTGCACGTGTGGGGCTGCAGGCTTTCTCCTCATCCCTTTTCTTCTCCTCTCGACAGGGGGCTACATGCAGCCCGGTGCGCGGGAGAACATCGCCTACCTCACGCATACAGAACGTCGGAAGGATTTCCAGTATGAAGCCATGCAGGAGCGCCGAGAAGCTGAGAACATGGCCCAGCGCGGGATCGGCATGGCTGCCAGTTCTGTGCCCATGAACTTCAAGGACCTGATCCAGACCAAAGCAGAGGAGCACAACATCGTCTTCATGCCTGTCATTGGGAAGCGGCATGAGGGGAAGCAGCTCTACACTTTTGGGCGCATCGTCATCTACATCGACCGGGGGGTGGTCTTTGTGCAGGGCGAGAAAACCTGGGTGCCCACCTCTCTGCAGAGCCTCATCGACATGGCCAAGTGAGCAGGAGGGGCAGGGGGGCCCAAAGGGCTGCCCCACCTCAATCCCAGAAAGCGCTTAGCAGGGCTCCCTTGTAAGAGGGAGAGGCTGGAAAGACGCAGCCCTGACGGACTTTAGCTGTAAATATAACGCACACTGTAGTCTGGTGCCTGTCTATTAAAATGCACAAACTGCCCATCCTTCAGTGCGGGACACAGCAATTACTCTGGCCAATCATTGAAGGGGCTTATTAATAAAAGGCACAGGGTTCTAGAGAATATTTTTAATGGTTACAAAAGTCAATATAAGATTTCCCTTCCAGTTTTGGGGAGAAATCCTGGCATGGTTTCCTGGAAGGAGCAAGACCTACCATTCATCATTTGCCACCCTCACCCCCCTGCATCCTGAGGGCTCACTGCAGATTTTGGGGACACTGTCGCTACAGTTCCCGCCCCCCCATTTCCTGTGGGGGGGGCACAATATTATTGGGGTTTGTTTCTGATGATCTCCAGCTGAGCCTCTTCCGGGTAAAGGGGCTCCGGCTGGCAGGCCCAGCAGTCGTGGGGGAGGCCCCTCAATTTCTGCAGAGGAAAGCAGTGGACGGATGTGTCATTGAAGACATCGGGGTGTTGCGGGTGGGGCGGAAGAGCTTCCTCCTGGGTCGCCTCCAACACCTGGGCACAGGCAAGCGCAAGGAGGTGTCACAGGGTTTGGGTGCGCTGGCGGCCAAAGGCCACCAGAGAGGACTTGAGCTGTCCCTTCCCACTGCGTGACCGGGCAAGGCCACCACCAGTCACCCAAGGATCAATCAACTGAGCAGGACAGGAGCCGGCCATGGTTTCTGGCTTGCAAGTTCTTTTCTGGTCTCATGGGGGCAGACGGGCCCCTCCCACTTGAACTAGAGAGGAAGACCCACCTTGGCAATGTAGCTATAATTCTCACAGAAGACTTTGGCCAGCAGCCTAAAATGGGAATAGGGGGGGCGAGAGAAACAAAATGTTACAAAATGGGAGGGGGAGTAAAAGATGGGCCATTGTGCAGTTTTCAGCCAAACCGCAGGAAAAGGCTGGTGAAGTCAGCAATTCGCACCTTTGCAGTATGGGAATCCACTGTTCAGCCAGGGAAGGCCTGGAAAGGACGTGCAGCGCCTGCAGGCTGAATGGCTGGGGCCAACACCCTCCCTGCCCAAGGTGGCAGCGGGAGCCGTACCTCTCTTTGAAGCCCCTGAAGCTGTTCCCTACGACCACCATCTGGGAGAGGGCCTCCGCAGACCAGTTGCGCCACAGCAGGTTGTTGTACAGCGCCTTCCCACAGTGGATCATGTAGAAGAGCGTGGGGCCCTCGATGCTCCGCTTCCCCTCCTGGGTAGCAAAGGACGAACCAAGGACTGCCGGGCGGGCCTCAGGGAAGGGGCCCCCATTCTGGGGGCAGGCACTCTGCACTGTGGGCACACACACACACACACCTCGTTCCTCTGCAGCACGGTGAGGCCGAGGCTGCTCAGCACCTCCATTTCCAGCGTGGAAAAGACGGGGTCAAAGACGAAGCACATCTCTGGGGCGATCTGCAGTGCAACAGCGGGTGTGTGTGTGTGTGACTCGCACCAGGGCCGCCCCTCCCCGCCCCCCCCCAGCCAGCCTGCGCCCCAACCTTGAGCTCCTCCAGCAGCAGCAAGAGGAAGGCCAGCTGCAGGCGCGCCTTCCCGCACGAGCAGAAGCTCCCCAGGCCGTAGCACACGCACCGCAGGGCCCCCGCTCTGCCCCGCCACTCCCCCCAGGCCGCGAAGGGGTCCGGCTGGGCTGTTGGGGGGCTCCCCAGGGACTTCAAGACGGTTCCTGGAGGGGGAAGAGGCCAAAGTGAGACCCAGCAGGCAGATCAGGACCCGAACGCCCCCCGGCCCTCCCCCCCTTGGCCAGCCCGCGCCGCCCCGGGGAAGGGGCTTCCCTCTCTGCCGGGCAGGAAGAGCGCTTGGCTGGCTCCGGGGGGGCCTCCGTCCCAGGCCTCTCTCACTTCGGCTGGAGTCCCAGAAGTCGGAATCCTTCAGGTTGGAGCTGCCAAAGAAGGAAGAAAGGAAGAAAGGAAGGAGGAACTCGGCGCTAAGACCGGGGGGGGGGGGGGAGGGAGAGATAGACTGCGCCTGTCTGTGGAAGCTCCGCGGGAGTCCCATTCCTCCCCCTTCCCCTTTCCTTCTTGTGGGGGTGGGGTGGGGTGGGGGTTGGTTCCTTACAGCGCCTCCCGCAGCCGCCGCCTCTGCCGCTCGCCCGCCGCCTCGGGGCTCTCGTCCTCGGCCGCCCCCCGCCGCCTCCGCCTCCGCCGCCTCCCCCCTCCCGCGCGGCCCCAATCCGCAGACATGCAGCAGCGGAAGCGCGAAACGCGAGAAGTGTCCCGCCGCGGCCCCCGTCGCCGCCCCGCCCGCCGGAACCGCTTCCGCACACGTGACTTCCTGGCGGAAGGGGCTGGCTTCCCCCGGTCCGGCTGCCGAGGGCGCCTCTGAGCATGGGCAGAGAGCCTCGCGGGGAATAGGTGCTCCGGTCCGCCCAGCCTGTAGGCCCCGCTGCGGAGGGAGGCCCCGGGAGCCCAGAATGGCCGCCGCCCCCCCCGCCTGGTACGCCCCCCCCGCGCCCCCCCCGCGCCCCCTTCCGCCCCGCCCCCCCAGCTGACCCCCCCCCCCCGCCGCTGTCCCGCAGGTTGCGCTGCTTCTTCCTCTACGACGCCTCGAAGGTGCGGGGCGAGGGCGACCCCACCCGCGCCGGGATCTGCTGCTTCCACCCGCGCCAGGTAGGCGCCCCCCGCCCCTCCCCCCTCCCCCCTCCCCTCCCCCCTTGAGCCCTCCGGCTGCCCCCCTTCAATGCCCCCCCTGCCGCCCTCGCAGACCCCCGGGGACGAGCAGGAGCTGCTGTGCGGGCAGATCGCGGGCGTGGCCCGCTGCGCCCTGGAGATCTCCGGCTCCCCGCCGGGCCTCATCCGGCTGCGGAAGCTGAAGTTCGCGCTGGAAGCGCAGGGCAGCTACCTGTGGGTGAGAGCCTGAGCCCCCCCCCGCCCCTCGGCCGGGGAGGGAGGGAGGGAGGGGTGTGGGGGGGGGAGGGGTGATTGGTCCCTGCTGGCCCTTCTCTCCTTTCCCGCAGGTCCTGGGCTGCACCGCCGACCTCTCGGACCTCAGCTGCAGGCGGCTCCTGGAGCGGCTGGTCGGCCTCTTCCGCTTCTACAACGGGCCGGCTTCTCTGGCCTACGCGGTGGGTTGCCCCCTCCCTGCCTGGACCCCGCTGGCCGTCAGCTGGAGGGCCCCGGTTCCTGCACGTATTCTTCCCAGCCAGTCGCGCTTTTCTCTGTTCCCCCGAGAAAGAGTTGTCTCTCTCCCCAATTGATCGCTGCAGCCGCTGTCCCATCTGCCGAGCGGCCATCCCAGTTCTCCTGAACCCAGAGGACTGACACACACACACACCCCCGGGGGGCACGAGCTGATGACGGATGCGCGTCACCTCACAGTGCCGGTTGAAGACTCTCCTCTCAGGGCTGGTTGCCCCTCCGGCCAGGGGAGCGGTTGTGCTCAACTGTTGTATCCAGTTGTGATTTATTCCAGCCTTGGCTCAAACCTCTTCCTCTGCTCCGGGTGCATTGAGTCCGGCTGAGCTGAGTCTCCCCAACCCCCAAAGCAGGAGTGCCTTTCCGCAGGGCCAGTGGGTTTGGGCAGCTTGTCTCTTGAACCGTGGAGACTGTCCTTCCCCTGCCCCCAATTCTGACCGGGATGCTCTCTGTCCTTCCCAGGAGCGCTCACAGGAGGACTTGGACCGGGAGTGGGAACTGTACCTGAGCCATTTGCAGCAAAACTCCAGTGACCTCCATCGGGTTTTTAATTCGCTCTGGGCCTTAGACAAAACCAAGGTGCCTCCCTGGAGGGCTGGGGCCTATCACTTGCTGCGCTTTTTTATGGAGTAGTCAAAAATAGGAGAGGGGCCTAGAAGGGTCATTTGCTCCGTCTCTCTCCTCTCTGGCAGGTGGACCCTTTGCTCTTGTTGAAAGCTGCCCTCATCCTGCAGAGTTGCCAGCATTCTCGCCACGTGCTGGCCGGCTGCATCCTCTACAGGGGCCTGTGAGTGTCTGGGAGCAGGGGGGGCCACACTGAGACTTAGTGGCCTTTGTTGGGAGACCCTGAATACGACCGGCTCCACAATTGCTGTGTATCAGATAGGGGCCGGATCATCTGTACCCCATATTCCCCTCCACACACAACGTGAAGGCCTCCGTGTAGCTGAGGGGTCAAGGGCCTTTTTGTACTCTTAGACGGGTTTCATTCTTTGGGGGGCTTAGAGCTGAGTGAGACCCTGTGGTGACCTCCCTTTTCCCACACAGGGTAGTCAGTACACAGCTACCACCTGAGCTCACCGCCAGAGTTTTGCTGCAAAAGGGAGCAGAGGATGGAAGCGTAAGTTGTAACTTTGCCCTGGCTGGGTGTGGGGGGAGCACAAATGCCAACATCACTTGGATGGTTCTGGAGTAATAATCAGGGGGGGATGGCAGGGGGTGGTCATGAAATAATCCTGGTCTGAGAAATGTAACTTTTTCTTGCACCTGGCTAACTCTCTGCTTCCCTTTTAGAGTGGGCCGGAAAAGGGGGCAGTGCAGCTGAAAGAGGGTAAGCTGAGAGGTTGGGCATAACCGGTTCACTCCGGGCCCTTCTTCCAACTTGCCAAGCTCCTGCTGAGAGCCTGAAGGTTCCAGATTGCTCTTTTCTCTAGGCAGCTCCCTGACCTCTTTTGCGCTGACACCTTTACCGCCAGGAGTCTGTGTCACACCTGTTTACCTCTTGGAGGATGAAGCAGCCGCCCTGCGGGAACTGCCTGCACAATGGATGACCAGGTAAGGCCAGAATTGTGAGTGTCTCCCTGGAATGGGCTCTCCATTGTGGCTTCAGTGACTCCATTCCCAGCCTCACTTTCTCACTTCTGTTGCCAAGGCAGGCGCCCTCTGGCCTCCCTGTGCCAGTCCAGACAGACCAACTGCCTTCTAATGGGATGAGCAGGGGCAGCATTGATGTCCAGTTACGATAGTCCTTCTGTCCAGACAGCCAACCATTCCCCGGGGGGGGGGGAACCCTCCCCTCCAGGGGCAGCAGATGGAGGTGGGTCAGAAGGTGCCAGGCCACTCAACCATCTTACTCTGCCTATACAGGGGGTCACAGGGGAACCTGGCCAGCAGCAAAGGGAGTGAGACTCCCACAGGAGGGGCAGATGGGCTCCCCTTGGTGAGGATGGCCTTGTACATTCACCACATCCGGGGCTTGGTGCTGTCTCTCCTGGCTGAAGAGCCCTTGGTGAGCTCCGCAGACTTCATGGAGGACGTGGTAAGGAAAGTGCACCTCCCCAATTCGCTCGAGGCCCTGAAGGCAGCTATTCAGGGAGGGTGGCCAGGCCGGCTTCCCTGCCCTCCGGGACCCTTTCTGTGGCAGACAGTTTTCCTAAGTGAGTGCCCCCACTCACAATAGTCCCACTTGGGAAACTCTGCAGGAGGCTGCCACAGAAAGGGTCCTGGAAGGCAGAGAAGCCCCCTCCCACAAATCTCTCTCTCTTCCCCCCGCCCTCTAAACTCACAGTACCACAGCAGCCTGGCTTCCCTGAACGGCCTGGAGGTCCACCTGGCAGAGACCCTTCCCAAGGGCCCCCTCCCCTCGGCCAGGAGCACCTACAACTTTGCTCACTATGACTCCGTCCAGAACATCCTCACCAGTGAGTGGGGGAGGGGCCGGGGGGGCAGCCTCTGGCTGAGATGGAGGGTAGCCTGCCTTCTCCTGCTCCAGCATCGATGGGGTAACTTGTTCCTTCAGGCAACGTCCTGCAGACCTCAGGCCCCGAGGAGCAGCTCTTCCTGCAAGCCATCAGTCTGGTCCACGCCACCTTCGAGCAGCTGCCCACCGCCTCTGAATTGACGCTCAGGTAAAGCTGGGCAGAGGGGGGCCCTGGGGGCCGTGGATGAGACCTTGCTATACCATGGCATGCTGCCTGCCGCCATTAGCCCAGTACTGTCCGTGGCGCACAGAAGTGATGATGGTGGAGACCCAGTGCCTTCCCTAGTCTTAGCAAACCAGAACCAGTCACAAAACTCTTTGATTTCACCCGGCCCTCTTGCCAGGTGGTGGCTGCCCGAGAGCGTGGTTGGCACAGTTAACTGTAATGATTTTTTCTGCACAGCTCCCCCAGCACGAAAGACCCCTTGACCGTCTCTTGATCCGTTTCAGAAACGCCAGCACGGCTGTTTACGGCTGCCGGAACGCTGTCCAGGAGAGCTTCTTTCAGCAGTGGGGTTCGCCACCCTACAACTCAGGAGTGCCCAACCCCCGGGACAGCATTGTCGGTCTGCCTGGCAAGGCCAGGCTGAAGCTGCTCAAACACGGGGTGAACCTGCTCTGAGGCCGGTGCAGGTCTTGGCGGACTCCACGCCCGTCCAGGACTGCCTTGGTTATGGCGCAGAGGTCTTTGAAGCCAGCCGGCCGCGTTTGATCCACCAGCTCCTGAGCATGACTTCCCTAGGTGTGCCCATTGGCGGTCCTGCCTGAAGGAGCCAGAGAGAGCAACGGTTCAGCCGCTACCGCATCTGAGGTCCCACCCAGCATGGGTTGTTTCCACCTTTGGGTGGGGGGAGCGCTCTGGTGGGACTCTCCACCCCTCCACCCTCCCCAGTGCCTACAAGTGCAGCCCCCTTCAGGCTTGGGAAAACGGGGGTGGGTGGGTGTCTTGCACATGCAAAGCCTTTGGAAAGCGACCTGGCTCCAGAAGAGGAGGGGGGGAGGGGCAGCAGTTGGGTGGGGGCTTCCTCGGCACTCTCTGGGAGGCACTTTCTGAATAGCAGATGGTGGCACTGAGGGGAATCTTTCTCTGCCCTTCTGTCACCCAGGTTGCTGCTGGCACTCCTCTGGGCTTTCCTATTTCCGGGGTGGGGGTGGGGTGGGGGTCTTCGCTAAGAAATTCCAGCCCCTTCCGCTGCCCGGAGATGAACTGATGCCCGTTGCCATTCCCTACTGTTCTGGTTTCTCTGGAAATCTTTGATCTGTAGAAAAGCAGCAGCGGGGGGGGGGCTGCTTGACTAGGGACTGGGGGAGAATAAAGTGGCTGACTTCTGCTCTGTGGCTCGCCTGGCCTGCATTCGTAATGAGGGCCCGGCCTGCGCTCTGGGTCCCTGACGGACACCAAGTAGGAGACCTTGATGCCCCCGGAGGGAGCCCGTCATTGGGGGCAGCCGTGTTTTCAGCCAGCCAGGCGTGTTTGTGTGGCCACGGAGGAAGAGCCTCCGCCGCCGCCATCTGTGCAGGGTGCTTGTCAGCCCCAGCCGGCGAGGCAGCAGGCGCTGGCGCCAATGGAAGCTGACCCTGGACATTTGGCTTGCATGGCTCCAGTTGCCCCAGAGGTTTTCCCTCCAGAGGTTGAGTCCCACTTGATGCAGTCCTGTAGTGTGTTTGCAACGGGAGCCCCCAAGTTCTCGTTATAGCTACCAGGTGTGTGCTCCCTCCTGGTCTCTAAGGCTGAGGGGTGCCCACAGACACAGACTGATGTTCCCCACTGTGCTCAGCACCCATCAGCTGCAGCTGGAGAGCTTTGCCTCTTCCTGGCCCAGGAGGCGAGAGGTGAAAGAGCATTGCTCCTTCCTAGGGCAAACACCTTCTACTCTGACCCCAAAGTCTAACTGTGACCACCATCAGCCACCAAGGAAAAAATCCGGAATTGAGCGCAAGTGTTTTATTGAAAAGTCCTGGCCTTGGCCAAGCCACAGTACTGCTGTGCCCCACATTGCAGGTGGGGTGCAGAGTCTCACCGGAATGACTTTGCCCCGTGACTCTGATGTATGAGAAGCAACATGGCCACTCAGTTGGGACTGACTTGCTTTCGGCTTATGCCTCCCCAAGACCAGAAAGCCCCCTCCTCCAGCTGGGTGCTTGCCACTCTGCAGGAAGAGCCCATGGCAGCCTCTCCCCCACCGGTGTGCAAAAGATGCTGCCCCAGTCCAGTAAGGAGCACCCAAAGAAGGCACAAAGCAGCCAATGTAGGGCTTGAGAAAAGGGGGCAGTCTCAGCCATCCCCTGAACGCCCCTTGGCTGCCCTGCTTTGCTTCCACTCACTTCTCTGGGGGTGGGGGGGAGGAGAGGGAGAGGATCCAGCCTGGGGAGACCCACTGTGGTTTCTGAAGCTGCGGTGCAGATGGGTGACTGGGCGGTTTGCCTTTTGAGGAGACTCACGAGAAGGATTGGCACAACTAGGTTCATCGGCTCCTCCAAGAACTGCGGGTGCAAAATTCTGGGCACAGCAATGCACAAGTAGCAAGGTGGACAGACACTACAGCAGCATTTGGCCTAATCACAGGAAAAAGGGGGGCAGCCCAGCCCCAAGCAAAATGGCGGGCGGGAGGAGATTGTAAGGTGAAAAGGCCTGGGTACTAAATTGGATGCGAGGGGAGAACCCCACATCAGCTGTGTGTGAACATGCCTGTGTTGCACAGGCAAGAGGACAGCCCCCTCTCAAACATGGAACTTGCTCTGGAAAGGAGCATCACATCACCGTCCAGGAGCAAAGATAAAATCGAGGGCCTGGCGCTCGGCCGCAGCAACGTTGGGGTGCCAGAGGTCTACCATGAACACCGCACGGGGGCCTTCCTCAGGGGAGCCTGAAAAGGCAAAGAGAAAGGGGGTTGGTCCATGGGATGGGCACGGAGATGGTTGCCAGGCTCGCTTCACCTGAGGCACCTCTCCTGCAGGTAGCCCTTAGGGAAGGGAGAAGCCTGGAAAACTCCTTCCTGAGCCTCTGTCGTCAGGTGGGGGGGGGCTGGAGGGGCTCAGACTTGCCTCCGTGGTAGGCCGTGTGCAGGAAGGAATCGTCAAAAATCAAGCACCGTCCTTCTGCCCAGCACTGGGGCTCGCCTCCCACCACTAGCTCACAGCTGCTGGGTGTCTTCAAACCTGCAAAGGGGAGAAGGAAGGAGAGAGGAAGGGCAAGGCACGGCACCAACCGAGCCCCCTGGCTTGAGGAGCTGCCCCTCCACTGTCCCAAAGGCCTCCGTCAAGGGCAGCTGCCTGGTAGAATACAGATCAGGCCACAGTTGCAGTTGCCATGGCAGCTGCCCAGACTGGTATGCGAGCCAGCTTGTGCCAGCCATGCAAATGAACCTTTACTGTGGATTTATCATAAAACAGGGTCTCTTGAATCCCAAACAACTGCCAGAATGGGATTCCCAACTTTGCACCAGTTGTATCCGATGCCACTTGGAAAGACACAGAAATCTCACTGCAGAGAACCTGATTCCTACCACTATTATCCACAAACCACCTTTTCAGACAAGGATTCCAGCTGCTGGGAAGGGGAGTCGGATTAAGCTCCTTTTCCTGATACAGCCCCCAACTCTGCCAGGCGTAGGCAGCTCAGGGCAGAACTCTAGAACAAAGGCAGGGCAGGGCGGCTCGAGTCTCTAAGGCATGCTTACTGACCAGCTCAAGGCCACCCAGGGCTTGTCCTGGGTGGTGATGGACAGCCCACTTGCCAGAATTTTAGCCCAGAAATGGGCAGGGGCACCACAGAACCTACCCAGGTGGCAGCGCACACGGATGTTTGTTGGTCCGTAGTGTTCCGTGATGACTGTGCCAGGGGTCAGTACAGAGATGCAGGCGTTGCCAAACACGTTGCCACCCACACACGTGCGGAGGCTCCCCAGCAAGCGGTATGTCCGAGGGCATTTGCGACAGTTCCGGGGCACACAGGTGCCCTGGTTGACCAGGTAGAAGGTCAGCCACTCGCCACTGGGCGTGCTGTTGACCTTCCATCCATCTGGCAGGCTGCAGTTGGAGAAAGCCTTGTAGAGGGATTCAAACTCACACAGGATGGTCTGGAAGTTGCGCTCCAGCAGTTCCACGTCGTGTTTCTGGGCCTCTCGGGAGAAATATGGGGTGGTGGGCAAATCGGGCAGGAAGAAGACCTCTGGCCGTTGGATGGATGGGCGACTGGCCAGGTAGCGGCCCTGTTCGCGGATGCCCTTGTGAATCCGGCCCATGCCCGCCCACGAGTACCGCTTGGCATACTCCTGTAGATTGTGGTAGAGCTTCTGGTTCAGCCCATCATTCTGGGCACAGCGCACGCACTCAGGGGAGCGGCAGTGGCTGAAGCAGTTCTGCAGGCCGGCCACCTCCACGCTCCCCTGGAGCACCGTGGCGTAAGGCCGGGGCTGCTGCTCCCGCCCCACATGGTAGCAGTACCAGACAAAGAGGGCCAGCAGGACAGCCAGGGTGCTGAGCGCAGGGGGGTCGCAGTCCCGCACCGACTGGATGGTGGAGCCGATGAACTCCCTCAGCCAGTCAAGCGACCCACGGCAGCACATCAGCCCCTCCAGAGACATCTTGGCAGCAGCTGTGCAAAGGCTTGTGACTGGGGCACACGGGGGCCCAAGAAGAAATTCAACAGGGAAAGCTGGGCAGGACCTGGGCAGCTTCACCCATCAGAGAAAGGCCGGACACGCAGCGAAAGAGTTCCTAGGGATCCGGGTGCCAAGTACCTGGCTCAAGGTGGCCAGTGGGGCTGGTCCCATTTCAGCCCCGGGTTCCTGACCCACCAAAGGGGCTTCCCACGGCGGCATCGTGTCTCTCAAGGGGGGAACTCTGAGAACCTTGGTCCTTCCCTCAGAGATCTTACTCCTCCCCCTTTCCTGGGTCTCCAAAAGAAGTGGCTGAGGCAATCCAGTCTCCCCCTTGATCTTCCTGGACAACCTGAAAGAAGAACACAGGGGCACTGGGGAGGGGGCTTCCTGCCTGTCCCATTGGCCCACCCTCACCCCATCACCCGGTGCCCCAAAGAAGTGCCCGAGTGCATCTCCCATAATTCCTGAATCTTAAGGAGCCATGCAACCCTTTCCCTTTGGTCTTCCCGGGTTTGGGGTGCAAGGCAAGAACCCCGATGCCCTACCAGGCTGGAAACAAAGAAGGGGTCCTGCCAGTCCCAGCTTTGGCTAGCAAGGGCAAAGGGCCAGCAGCCTGTAGGTTTGAGTAGAGGGCACCTGCCAGGGGGAACGGAGGCAGTGCTGCCACAGGGCAGGCAGAAGCCCATTTCTGAGCCGCCCAGGTGCCTGACCCCCTGCCTCTCTCCACTTCCACATTGTGCCACCCACTTAGCACCAAGGCAGCAATTGGTTAGGGATCAAGACTCTGGTGAGTCACCAACCCTGAAGGCACCCAAAAGTGACCCAGTTGTGGCTTATGGGCTCAGGTGGGAAGCTGGGATGCCCCCTTTCTTGGAGCCAGAGGGTGGGCTGTGTCACCCATCCCTGCTTGGGTGAACTGAGCAAGCTCTGTGTCCCAGACCGGGATGCCTTCCTGGAACTGCAGCTCAACAACAGCTGGGAAAGGGACAAAGCCCTGAGGCAGCGCCCGGCCAAGGCCCACTCGGGACCCGCTCTGCACCAGGGAGAGAAAGACCCACTTCTGGGACCACCTCCACCCTAGACGTAGGGGGGATTGTCCTCCATCAAAGGGGCCCTTCCTGAAAGATTCAAGTGCCAAACGCAGCTGGCACCAGGGACCCAAAAGGTGTGAAGCACCCTCGCAAACAGTGGGATCCGGGCAGTACAGGCCAAAAGGGGCGGTCAAAAGCTCTTCCTGGGGCCAGATGTGGACGCCAAACCTCTGCCTGAGTCAAAGGGCCTGGACGGGACCCCTTAAAGAAAGCAGCAAGGCGGCCCCCCCCCCGCACCTGAAACCGCCAGCGCCCACGGACAAACGGCCCAAGGCAGCCCCCCAAGCTTGCACTTTTGACTCACTCTTTGGCTGTCCTTGCCCCAGCTGCTGGGGAGGGGTCCCTTTTTCGGGTGGGGGCGGACTCAGTGTCTTGGCACGGAAGGAGTCTTATGTAACGCGGCCGCCGGACCACGGGGGATTCCCGGCTTGCAGGGAAACCCGGCGGGCCGGGAGGGCAGCTCTGCCGCGGCGGGTAAGGAGTCCCGGACGCCGAGCCTGCGGCAAAGCCCCTTCCTTCCCGGGAGCCAGCCGCCCACGCCGCTCCCCCGCAGCCCAGACAGGCGTGCCCTGCGCAGGGACAGCGCTTTCCTGCCCAGCGGGCCAAGACAGGCGGGAGGCCCCCGGCCCACAGGGAGCCTCGCCGCGGGACAAGAGCCCACCCTGGGCCGGGACCCTCGCCGCCCCCGCCTCCGTTTACAAGACCCCCCCCTTCCCTCCCTTCCCCCTTCGCGCGCGCCTGCTCGCCCAACCTGCCGCCTGGCTCCGCTCGCCCGTCCCGACCGACGGTCTGCTTCGCCGCTGGAGGCTCGGACCACAACTCCCAGCAGCCCGCCCGGGCCTGCCGGGGAGGGGCCGCCGCCGCCGCCGCGCGTCCTAGCCAGCCTTGGGAGTGTGCGAGGCTCTCTCCGGGCGCGGCGCGCTTCTTCCGCCGGGGCGGGGGCCGCCTCCGTGGCGCAACCGCCGCCGCCGCCGCCACGTGGGCAGCCCTCACCGCCAGAAGCCCAGAGAGGCTCGATCGCTCGGCGGAGCAGATGCCGCGGCCAGGAGTTTCGCCTCGGGCGGGGTGGATGAAGCCGGCCGGGCTTGGCGCCCCAGAAGGAGTCGGGGTCCCCTTTGGAGCAGCCAGCGGTTCTGGGAGGAAGGCACGGGGCGCCCCGCGGTAACGTTACTCGCCTGCCTGCCCGCCTGCCTCTTAAACCGTGGACGGAGCTGCGAGAAGACAACGGGGGTAGGGCAGCGCGTGGTACCGGAGAAGCGAGGACACTGCGGGTCTCCGGGGAGCGTCCCAACCGGTGGGAAGAGGCGTTGAAAGTAAAAGCGACGGGAGCTCCGCTTTACGCCCAGAGCAGCAGCTGAGACAGGCCCGCTTGGGCGGAATAAAACCGGCGGAGCTGGCGGCCAGTCGGGTGGGCTTCCCAGCAGGACATTTAGTTTAGTTTAGTTTTATTTGATTTATATACCGCCCCCTCTCCCTAGCCCCCCCCTCTCCTGAAGCCAGGTGCAGCAGGGGGACGGGGGTGGGGGTGGCCCTTCAATGCAGGCCTTGGACAGCAGGCTGTTCGAGCACAACTGGCATCCCAGAGTGAAGGGGTGTCGTTGCTTAGCAACCAGACTGCTCTTTTCTGTTCAGCCATCAGATGGAGAAAGTGCATGTCAGCCTCTCAGCTGTTCCCAGGCAGGAGAGCAAACGCTGTGTATGGTGGCGCTCTGGGGCTGGGATGGGGGCACAGTGTGATCTTGGCTCCCCCTGCAGCTGCTGGGGCTCCCTTCTGCCCCCCCCCTTGCATTCCAGGGATCCTGGCTGAAGAGGGGGCAGAGGCATTGGAGAGCGCCCAGGCTTCCTCTGTCTGGGAAATGCTGGCCTGGCCCCTTCCTGGCAGCCTTTCTGGAAGGGGAGCAGACTTCCTGGCTGGTGCAGCTGCAGGACGGTATGGCCAGCTCACCCACCCATCCCCCACAACTGCGTGTGGCAAAGTTGGACTGGGCCAGATTTTGTGTGCCCAAACCCAAGTATTCCTGTGGCTGCCAGAAGAGCAGCATGAAAGGGGAGGGGTGTCTTCCTCAGCCTCCCCTCACTTGAAGACCCTCTGGTGACACTTAATGGGGGGGATGTTTGCTCAGACTGGAGGAGAATAAATGTCTGTCCCCATAACCCAGGACAAGGAGGCACAGAAGCCCAACTGGAGCTTCTGGGGAGCCTTCGCAAAGAAGCACCACCTGTGGCTCTGCCAGGGAAGCAGTCCTGCCCCAGAGCTTGAGCAATGGCTCCCAGCCTTTCTCCCCTCTGATATGGGTGAGATATGGGTGAGGGAAAAGGTGCCGGTGCCCCCCTTTTCTTGGTGTTTGTCCAAGAACCTCTCTTGAGGCAGGTGCCCTTTGTAAGGCTGGCCCAGATGCCCCTCCCTGCACTGAGCTTCTTGGCTGTGAGGACAGACGTGATCTTCAGGTAGGAAAGTGCCACGCTGACGCTCGCTTGTGATGAAGGCAGAGCCAACCGATCCTGCTGGACATTTGGAATTTGGAAATGTTCCTATCCCACCAAAGCTCCTCCGAAGACCCCTCCCCTTTGGGGAAAAGCAGGCAGGTTTCCCAGGGGCTGTTTCTCTTTCCTCTTGGCGAACCCCCTTTGCCCCATGGCCCTTCCCTTCCAGTCCAGGGTTTGAGGGCCCTGCTTGTTTGCCAGCTTGATCTAAACCAGCAAGGCGAGGTGCACGTGGCCTCCTGCCTGTGTTACGTGTCTTGCATGGCCACGTGAGAAACACTCCGTGACGCTGCATAGATTTCACATCATTAAGACGCGGAAGCCCTCGAAGGCTGGCAACTGCAGAGGGAGCAGCCAGTGAGGTTTGGGTTTCCTGCTAGAGAGGAAAGATCACAGCTGAGAAGCCATGTTGCTGCTGTGTCTTCACACTGGCTCAAAAACACCCAAGCTGTTAGGACAACCCCAAGCATGATCGATCGATCGCTCAGAGCAGCTCAAGCCACTGAAAGTGCATTCCTGCTCACTTGAAAACCCAGCACCATCATAGGTGAGCTGATTCAGTGCCAGCCCTGTCCAAAGAGGTTGTGTCATCTTCAAAAATATTTAATCCCATCACACTTACAAAAAGAGAAGAAGGAGAGAAGTTGTGTACATTTGCTTCTCGGCACACCACTTTTCCCAGTCTTCGCAAACCACAACACACTTTCACAAAAACAGGAGGAAGTGGGTCCGGCCTGTATGCTTTAAACACACACACACACACACACACACACTTGACAATTGCAGAGATGTACCAGCCTGGATTTCTAATCTAAAACAGACAAGTTTAAAAAATTGTCATGGTTACATTTTCAGTGTTTTTACAAAGAGGAGAATAAATCAGCCCAATATCTGCCTCCTCCAGTTCATCCACATAACAAGAGTGGGCTTGTGGGGGAGGGGGGGTTGAGGGGCGAGGGGGAGGGGCATGCCTTCCACAAAGCAGAGTCTTCTGTCCTCATCACGTTTCCATGGAAAGGGGCAGCAGGGGGCCCTTCTCTTTCTCCTTAAAACCCGACTGGACTCAGGACAACCAGAGAGTCACTTGGGGATGTTTTTGTCCTAGACACAACTCCAAGTGTGTGTGTGTGTCTGTGTGTGTGCGCGCGTGTGCAGGGGGAGAGGGTGTCAGCCTGTCTCAGATGTTCTTGTAGCTCATCCAGCTGACTGCTCGCCCCTGCATTTGAAGTCACCTTTAGGTTCCCCAGCGGCTCCTGTTGCAAGGGGGGGTTGGGAGGGTGGCAGCGCCAGAGGCCTCTGGAATGTGCTTGATCACTGCTTGGGAAGAGCATCGCCTGTTGCTCTGCTTGGGAAGGGGACTAGGTGGGTGGGACAACGGACCAATCCACCTCCTCTCTCTCCTTTCCGACAGAGGCCACCTGTGCCAAAGCCCTCCAGGAAGGCTCCTGCACAAGCGGAACTTGCCCAGGGCCAGGAGGACTGAAGAGGTTGCAATGGCCAAAGGTTTCTTCAGGAGGACCCTCCCCCCTCAAAAGGGCCCCTGCCCTTCATTTTCCAGAGCCTCCTCTGCATCTTCCTCCTCCTCCTCCGCCACCTCCTCCTCCTGGCTAAGGGGCTGCTGCAATTCATACCCCATGCTCGAAATAAAAATGGGGAGAGGCCTTGGCACAGGTTTCCCTCAACTGGGCTTCTGGGTCTCCCCTGGCAGCCAGCAGCCCCAGCAGCACCTCAGGGCTGCTGTGTTTTCCTGTGATGGCTCCACTTCCTCGCCCCGTTCAGGCCGGGGCAGAAGTGGCACCGGCTGTGCCCAGAGGGGGCCAAGAGAAGAGCTGCCCTGCCAAGAAGTCGGAGCTTTGGCCGCGGTGGGCAAGTCAAGTCTCGCTCCTTTGCCAGAGGAGTCTCAGTTTTCAGCTGCAGGTTTGCAAATCACATCCACGAGACCCAGAAGAAGAACCAAGCAAGGGTGTCCCTTGTGGCTGGCGGCATGAGCGGCTGCATTGCCAAGCGGGCTCAGCTCCATGCCAGCAAAGCCCGAGCCCAGCACCCACCAGGAGACTTGAAAGACCACAGAGGGAGGATCCACCAAGATGAGAAGGAAGAAGTGGGCACACCTGGGTGGAAAGCAAAAGGAGAGCAGCGGCTTCAAGCTCTCGGGCAGATTCCACCACGTCTCCAAGTTGGGTCCCTTGAGGAGATATTGGGGGTGGAAGTTGAGGTGGGACATGTGTGTCGGGGGCTGCTTCAGATGGACACTTCGTATTCCCGGGTTTCCTGTGGGGGGAGAGAGAGAGAGAGAGAGAGGGCACCTGTCTCTGATGAATTCCTCAGACGATCTGTTTGAACAGAAGCGCTGGGCTTTAAATGCCTGAGGTTGAAATTCAACCCCTGGGCAGAAAATGCATCGGACGGGCATCTTCCCATCTGACCGTGAAGTTGACCTGAACAAGGGAGCAGTTGGGTGGATCCCTTGCTGGGTTAATTTTGGGAGAACAGCCAAACACATGCTTAGTAGAACATCAACATTTAGTTTTCTCTCACTGTAATTTTTTTTTAATAGGGAAGTGGAATGGCTACGCATGTTGATTTGAACCCTGGTAGACCCACTGGTCCAGTCACAGGGCGCTGTGACTTTTCCATGGGGGGGAAAAGTGATGGGGACTGCCCTGTCCCCTTCCCGCTCTGGCCACTGAGGACACCGGGATGAGACTCCCCCCAGCCATGTGGACAGGTCCACCTGGCCAAAAGGAAGCTACTTTTAAATTGGATCTGGCTTCACAACGTGTCCAGGGGCCTTCTTGGTGGATGGCTTCCCACAGTCCGGCCCTGGGATGTCCCAGCAGCCTCCGTTTAATTCCCAATCAGTTTGCTGATAAGAGGCAGCACTCACCCCCGTCTCGTAAATTGGATTATCAAACTCCGTCTCCACCGTGATTTGGCTGTAGGGATGTGAATACATGAGGGGCAGCCGCAGGCTGGAATAGTAGCGACATCTGAAGGGAAGAGGAAAGCAAAGCCTCCATGGCTCAGCCCAGCTTCCAGAGAGAGAAGCTGCCCGAAGCTGGGAGGGGAGAGCATGTAGGGTGGCTGTGCATGCCAACACGAGACCCTCCCCCCTCCCTACCTCGTGACGTAGACATAGGCGCCCCCCAGCAGCAAGGAAACGAGAAGAACGGGGATGAAGATGGCCAGCGCCATGTTGCCTCCCTCCAAGGACGTTTCTGCTGCAGCTTCTGCTACTGAAGAGACAAGAGGCTGCAGGGCTCCCTGGCACAGCCTGCCCTTCCCAGGTGCCCCCATTCCCCCGGGCAGAAGGGTGGGGGATTGGCTGAGACTTACCTTCCAAGGCATGTTCAAAGCTGTCTTGATTGACTGGAAGAGAGACAGGAAGTTGGGGGGGCATGACTCTGACCCCTCCCCCAGCAAAAAAAAACCCCAAGAGGGGCAGCCCCAAGAACCAAGGGGAGCTACCTTTACAGGTGGGGAGCGGTCCACTCCACCGGGAGGGCTGCCCCAGAATGCACTTGAGGGTCAGCTCCCCCAGCAGCTCGAAGCCTTCATAGCACATGAAGGTCAGCGACTCGCCTGGCAAGTACAGGCGCTTGTACAGGATCTGGTAGCCGTTTTCAGGCAGACCTGGGTTGTCACAGGCCAGGGATTCCTCCGCTGCATGGAGGGAATCAGGGAGCAGGTTAGCAAGGGGGCTAGCCCAGTGGGGACCTATTCCATGTGGCCCCTGGTGACCCTCCTCTACCCCACTCCAGTTCAACGAGCAAGTGGGTCCCTGGCAGCAGACGGGAAAAGCAGCACCATCCCTAGGCAAGCGTCAGACTTACGCACGCAGCGGGGCAGCCTCGAGGTCCAGATGGGGGTCCCCGTTTCCCGACTGTAGCAGGTGAGAAGGGAGCTCCCCTCAAGCACAAAGCCCAGGTTGCAGGTGTACTGGATGGTAGTGCCAACCAGGAGTACCGGGTCCGAAATTAAGCGGGCTGAGTGTTCCACCTCTCCAGGGTCCGTGCAATACATGACTAAGGTGAAAAGTGGGAGGCTAGGCTAGAGCGTCCCGACGTGCCACCTGCTCAGGCCAGACCGTCTGGCACCCCCCCCCCTTCTGCATCCATCTCAAGGCGCAGCCTGGATCCTCCCCATCAAACCGGGTCAGAGCAGCCACGTCTCCTGCTCCTTTAAAAGCGGCTCTTTGCAAGCACAGCCCATTGCACATGTGTGCTTTGTGTGTGTTTCAGAGCAACTGACTCCCCATTTACTGGCTGCTGCAGGACTTGGAGATGGCCTGCCCTTCCTCTCCGCCATTACCCTCTACAGTCTGGGATTGCCAATCCATTTTCCAGCTGGGCTCTTGTGGTTGTAACAGCAGACACAGAGAGAGGAAACTGAGACGGAATGGCTGAAGAACAGAATTTCCCTGCCTGAAACTCTGCCTGACATCACAGGGGCACAGCAAGAAAAAAACCAGGGTCTCTTCAGTGCAACTCACAGCCACAGAGGGGATAAAATCTGGGCAGGGTCATACTTTTCTCACAGAAAGGGGGGTCGCTGCTCCAGCTGAGGTCCCACTGGCAGGTGAGGGTGTCGCTGCCAACAATATCATAGCCCGGGTCACACTGGTAGGTAATTTTGGCCTCCCGAACCAGCTCGGTGTGAGAAGTGGTCTTCCAGCCATTCTGGATTTCTGGCAGGTCTGAGCAGGACTCGTTCCGTGAGGCTTCTGCAGCCAAAAAGGACCCTGGTGAGGACGGGCAGGCTTCCTGCCCAAAAGGTGGGGCACCCCACGGAAGTCCAAGCTCACCCACCGATGTAGCTCATGGTGAAACCCTGCCCCTTCCCAAAGATGAGGCCGGCCGGGTCCGAGTGGAACTGAATGGTCAAGTCGGGTGTGGAGGAGTAGAGCTTCTGGGGCCCACTGCTGCCCAGGAACTGGCCCAGAATGTGGGTGTTGAGGTCATCCCCATCGTAGACCGTGAGGATGTCACTCTGGCTCAGGGTCAAGCTGCAGGGAGAAGAGGGGAGCGGGAAGGGCCCTGCTGGGTCACCAGGGGCTCTGCAGGTGGCTCAGGGAGCCTCTGTGGGATCTTCTGGGATCAGCAGCTGCTGGCAACTTCTCGGAGCTGAAAGTACCAGACCTCCCCTCCCTGCGGAGGAGCCCTAGCTGGGCGTATAAGCAAGATGGCCACACCCTTTCCTGCTCTTGCCACTGACAGATAGACTGTTTCTGGATATGGGTGCTCTTGGATGCTGCAAGCACAAGTAGCTGCTTTTCCTCAGCCGAGCACATGATCCAGAGCCCGGATTGGTGCCTGGAGCTCCAAGTGAACAGAAATCTTTTTCCTTTAGCTTGTCTTGCTGACTTCTGCTGCCAATTCCACGATTGCTTCTGCTGGCCAGCAGACGGCGCTGCTAGCCCAGCAATGCCAATCTTAATTGAGAATTTTGGGGTGGGGTGGGGGGCACTTTCTTTAGTCAGCTGGCAATCCCAGGGAGAAACTTAGGCTTGCCAGCTGACTAAATAAAGCCTCCCCCCATTTCTTTAACTGCATTGGGTTTTTCTGTGCCAAGAAGTGGTTCGGGTTGGGAAGCATAGAGCCTGCTGGACTGGCATTGGCGCTCCTGGTCACTCCTCCTCCTCCTCCTCCTGGACTCTCCATTCTGAGCAGCAGCAGCACAGGGATCTTGGGGGAGGGGGCAAGGAGGTGGGGCAGTTCTGCCCAAACATCTTGGAAAGCAAACTGTTACAAACCCACACTGGGACGGGACAGTGTGGCTCCCTTTTAAAGAGCAGCCTCTTCCCTTCCTTCAGCAGAGGCCGTTCCCTGCTTGGCTCCCTCTTAATCCAGAGCAGGGTAAAAGAAGGGAAACTCCCCAAACGATCAGGTCAGGGATGCTGCATTGCTAGAGAGAAGAAAGCAGTTTCTGTCATTCAGGCTGGGTTATCAAGAGCCACACAGAGGCTTCTGCCAGGAGGAATCACAAGTCCCAAGGGAGGCTTTAGTTGGCTGTGAGGTGTGGGTGTGTTATCTGTGTGTGAAGCAAGAGACGGGAAGAGCTTGGGCTCCCAGGGGCTGCAAATCCAGAGAGGGCCTTTTGCGCGATCCAATGCATTTGTGGGAGAGGCTGTGGCTTATAGGCAACTGCAGTCAAGGGAGACCACTGAGCAAATCTGCCTGTGCCCCACCCCCACCCCTGACGCAGCCCCACTTTCATTCTGCAGGCAGACAGCAAACTCCCCCTCCCCCCAAAAACAGGCTTTTGGAAGTACAAACTGTCCCTCCCCAATGCTGAGTACAGGTGCATGAAATCCTTCCCCCCCCCAGCTGGGGGAAATACTCACAGCTGGATGTCCAGAAAGATCCGCTTCTCCTCCCCCACATGAATCTTCCAGATGCAGTCCTCACCCTCCGCATAGGGCTCCGGCCAGTTGGGGGACAGGATGACTCCAGCCACTGTGGAGAGTTCTCCTCCGCAGGTGGCTGCAAGGCCAAGAGTCAGGACTCCCCCGCCACCAAGAACAGCCCCCCTCAAGATAGAGCCCCCCACCCTGCCCCCACCCACCTCGGCACAGGGGCTCCGTGTCATTCCAGTAGGGGTCCCTGAGGTTGATGCACTCGATGACTGCCGGCCCCTGCTCCAGGGTGTGGCCGGGGTCGCAGGTGAACTCCACGATTGCCCCAAGATTGTAGGTGGCATCGGAGGTGGTGAAGTTTCCATTCTGCAGGTGGGGCTCATAGCAGTGGCCCTTCTCAAAGGCTGGGGGGACACAGAAGGGCAGGATTGGCACAGGCAGACCTCCTAGCAACCCCCCTTCCGCAGGCAGGCCTTGCGGTCCCCCACCTTCCGTGTGAGGAATGAACAAACCCAGCCAGGAAACAGGCTGTGGGGGGGGGCAATTATTTGGCAGAAGGGTGTGAGTTGAACCCAACTTTTGCTGGAAAATGAGAAAGATTCAATTCATGTTCTGATTCCATCAATTGAATTAAACTGCCAAAGAGGATCCATTTTATTCACTGTTTGGGTTCCACTTTTTTTAAAAAAAGGTCTTTGGCTCATGTGCAGATAAACGTTTTATCTTCCCTGATCTGATCTGGGAAATTGAGCTCATTCGGCTCAGGGCTTTGTGCGCTTTCCTCGGCCGAGTGAGGCCTGCCGGACTCCAGGAGCTCTCCGAGGTCTTGGTTCTTGCCAAAGGGTCCTGCAGGGCACAAAGTGGGCATGCGGGGGTGGGGTGGGGGACAGAGGGTTCCTGAGGCGGGCAGGGAAAGATCAGAGATGCTGGGAAGAGGACGGGGGCTGCAGGATGGATTGGGTGGGGAGACGCAGCCTGCAGACAGTGCAAAATTGAATTATGTTCAGCGTGGCAGAATTTTAAGTAGTGGAGAGAGACGAAAAGGTGGATGGAACCATAATGATGCAGTAAGTAAGTAATCATCAGAAGCAATAAAGGCCAGAAAATTAGTGCGCTTGAGAGAGCAGAGAGGCTCCCTGAGCCTCCAGAAAAGTCCACTGTCTGAGAAGCTCAGAGGGGGGGACTGAGAGGGGCTCCCTTTCAGCCTTTGGAGGAACTCGAGGGTCGCCTCACTCACCAGGAGACTTTTGGAGAGGTCAGTCTGGCAAGCCCCGCAGAGAGAATGCGGCTTCCTCGGTCCTTCGCCCACCTGTGCCCGTGCCCAATGGACAGCCTCCAGTTGGCCCTGATCCCCAGCACGAAGGTGGGAGGGTGGGCCCCACTGCAAGCAGCCCCCCAGTGCCTTTTGGACCAGGGAGGTTTGTACCCCTGCCCTTGCCTTGATTGGTCAAGTTCAGCCCCGGCAGAGAATCAGTTTGAGAAAAGAAGTGTCACCTTCGAATCGAATGTTGAAGGTGGGCTCTCCGTTGGGGTCCTCCGAGGTGAAGTCGATGCGCAAGGCATTTCCTTCGCTGATCACTCCTTCGAAGGGCACGGTGCTGCCCTGATGGGAAGCGTAGAGCACGGCTGAGCGGTTCGATTCTCCCCCATAGACCACCATTCTGGAACCCAAGGACGAGTGAGATCAAGGTCAGAGTGAAAGCCCAGGAGGATAGGCCTTGGGGTCACCTCACTGCCCCAGTTCAGCTGGGAAGGGGGTCCTTTCCCCCCCCCCCACCACCACCACCACACACTTCTGAAGCTGCTGTACAGTTCCTGGGCTCACATCACAAGACCTTCACATGCGAGAGGGACAGAAATTCTGCCATGGAAAGAGCTGTCTTTTCTGCACTCATAAACAGGCGTCTGACTCTGGAATCTCAGCACGGCTCCTCAAGTGGCTTTATTGTCTCTCTATCAATTCCTTGCTTTTGTTTTGTTTTTGCTTTTAGAAATGCTGCTCCTTTGGACATCAGCACCTGCCCCTCCAAATGCTGTGGGCTTGGCAGTGCTGGGGAACCAAACGCTCCAGGTGTGTTTTGGAGAAAGATCCTTATTTCTACGTTACAAACCGTAGCAGACATTTTGTGTTGCCTCTGTTGTTGCTTCTCAGAGAACGCTAACCGCTCGGGCCTCTTCTCGCCCCACAACCTCACCTTTGCTTGTCCACCAGCACCAGCCTCTCGAAATGCAGGTGGAGCTTCTGCCCCTCAGGGGCACTGATCCTCCACACACAAGCCAGGCTGCCCGAGGGGCTCCTTGGAGAGGTTGGGGCCAAGATGCGGCCAATGCTGGCATTGTGCACGGTGCCTCCACAGGGGGCTGAAAGCAGAGACCAGAGAGGGGCCCAGATGGTCAAGGCATGGCCTGCCGGCTTCTGGCCATCACTGCCCACCCATCCCCTGTACCTGAGCAAATGGGTTCCGGGGCGCTCCAGTGTGGCTTGGAAGCATTGAGGCAGGTCAGGCTCTGGGGCCCCTCCAGCTCGTAGCCCAGGTGGCAGCTAAAACGAGCCAGGCCCCCCGAGTGCAGGCCTACAACGGCCACCTCTCCAAAACTGGGCCTCCGTGGGAAGCTGCAGCTCAGCATAAATACTGTTGGGAAAAGTGCGCAATGATGTTAAAACGACAGGCAGGGGAGCGTTTGCCAAGCAGCAGGAAGGAAGGGATGCTCTGGATTCTGAAAGCCCCCAGGGCCTGCTGGGTGATGGGGAGGCTCTGCAGCCTGCCCTGCCCAGGGGGAGCCGGGCTGGAGAGGCTGCATTCAGTCGTCCGGCAGGGAGCCCAGAATGGGTGCCTTCCCGACCCACAGATTTCACCAGGACTCTGCCACCTGGGCTGGCTCTCCTCTGAAATCTCACCCGCGGCCCCCTTCCTTCCCTCAACCCCACATGCCGCCTCAGGCCTTGCTCTCTGTGCCACCGGGCACCATCTGCGCTGAAAGACTTGTAGGCTTCCCTCCATCTGCAAGCACGAAGGATGCCCTCTTCCCTTCCAGCCTCTCCCTAAGCACACCTGGGCCCTTTGCGCCAAGAGGAAATGACAGGCAGGTGCATGGAGATGAATTGCCAGTCTGAGAATGACGGGTTCAAGCCCCTCTAATAAGCAAAAAGTCCCTTTCTTTTGGCTGCAGAGGCCCTAAGTCAGCCTGAGCCAATGGCCCTTATCCAGGCTGGAGGGACTGGTCATCCCCTGGAAAAGGCTCGGGTGTGGAGCAGCCCCATTTTTTCCAGAGAAGGTGGGGGCTTGTCTGGGGGGCAAATTGGGTCGTCTTTGGACCCTGACTCCATGAGTTCGAACTTTGCCAGGAGACAGCCAGCAATCAAACTCCTGCCTTTGGAAAGGAAGACCTGCAAGGAAGCTTGGGGGGGGGGGAATCTTGGATGGGGAGGGGTCTGTCCCATAGCCAGCTTACCTTGATAATGCAGCTGGAAAGTCCCAAGGCCATCTGGGAAGGCTCGGAAGAGGACCGAGACGGTGTTGGTGGGGCTGCGGATGACCTGGCCTTCTACCAGGAGGGTCTGATTGGCCAGCGTGACCAAGTGGCCGTCGTCCTCCCCGCGAATGGCCAGCACTTCCCCCTCGGACAGGTTCACGCTCTTCACCTGCACATCAGGGAGAGACCTGTCTGACGAGAGGAATTTAAACTCCCAGCCTTGCAGGGCTGCTTCACTTCAGGGGGGAAAAGGATTTCCACTAGCTGGAGGTAATTATATGCCCTGAAACGATGCGCCTGGCCTGTTCAAGACCCTTGGGGGGGGGCAGCCAAACAGATGGGGAGGTGGGTGTTGAGTGAGCTCCATGGTTCTTTTCTTCACCTGAAGCGTTTTCCCGCTCTGAATAGCAGCCTTGGAAAAGTTCGCTCCTGCTCAGCGGGCATTTGTGCCACCTGAAATTAGCCACCCCAGAACCTGCTCTCCACCTGGGCCCTATCCTGGCCCAACAGACAAGCAAGATGGAGCCCCCCCCAGCACCAGGAATCTGTTCCGGATGATGAACCACAGGGGGGGGAGGGGGAAATCTCCTGGGGTCATAGCTGGCACGAGGGAGTCTTCCCATTAATCTCTGGATGCCTCACAGGAATGTGACTGGCGAGGTCTTTCCCTTAGAACAGGCTCGCACAACCCTGCTTCCCTCGGGATGTGACGGAGGACTACAACTCCCAGGATGAGCAGCAGGGGATGGAGGGGGTAGGACCCTCCGGGAGGCTCCAGATTGAGTCACAATTTCTCTGGGTGCCACTTCAAGGCTTCACTTTGCTGCTGGGTGGGAATCCAGGTGCCTAGGGAGGCTGCACATGGCCAGGTGCTAGCTAGGTGAGTTCAGGAGGGAAGGCCCACCCGGTTCAGCAGCCCCCTCTCATGCCAGCCCTCCAGCAGTCCTCCCTACCTGCAGCTCCACACCATATCCGGTGTACACCGTCACCCGGAAAGTGCACTCCAGGAAGCCGTTCTGGGGCACCAGCGGAGCCTCGGCTGAGTCGATGTAGCCCTCCGCTTCAGAGAAATTCATGCTGCAGAGACCTGGAAGGGAGCAGCCAGGATCAGCCTCCCAGTAGGCCCGGAGGTAGCCTTACTGGGCGTGGAGGAGTCCTGGGCTGGGAGCCCAAGGAAAAGGGCTCCAGCAAAATGCATCGGAAGGTGCATCCCTGACTCTCCCCACCACCACTTCCCATGAGCAGAGTGGCTGGAGAAACAAAGAAGGACAAAGACCAAGCAAGAAAAGAGGGGAGATGGCCAGCTCAAGCAGGGCAGGGATCACTTACTACTCGGCAGCTGCTCTGAGGGATTTGCGATGGCAGAAGTCCTTTCTTGGTCCTCTTCCTTGGAAGAAGGTCCCCCCTTCAAAGCCTCATCCTCCTCGGCACTCTGGGGGGGGCTGTTGGGCAGGATCCCCCCTTGAGGAGAAGTACCAGGCAGAACTGTGGAAGGAGCGATCTGGAGCAAGGAATGGCTGGTCACGCCGAGGCTGCTTTCTCTGCCGTCCCCCACAGGCACGGTGGGGTTCTCATCCAGAGACCGGGGGAGCCCTTCCCCCAAATCCTCCAGGGGCTGCCGGCTCTCCACAAAGGGCCCAGGGCTGGGGGCCAGCTTCAGCCGCTGGTTCTCCTGCTTCTTCCTGGCAGGAGGGGTTGGTCGAGCGGTGGGCCCCGAGAGGGCTCCCTTTGAGGGCAAGGCCAGCTTGGGAGTGAGGGAATCCAGGGGTTCTCCTGGGACCTGCTCCGTACTTTCTGGGGTGGGGTATCTGGATGGCCCCGTCTTCCTCCTGAGAAAGGGGCTGTTTGTGAGCTCCTCCCGGTGGGAAAATGAGCCGGTGGGCTTCCCCTCAGAGTTTATGCCTGGAGCAGAAAAGAGGAGCAAAGCAGGCAATTTGTTGACTGGACATAAATCTGCACCAGAAGGCTTGGGGGGGGAGAGGAGATACCCACTGGGTTCCTGTGGGCATCTAAGGGTTCCAGGGAGGGCTGGCCAGTCTGGCTCCAGAGCTTTGGCAGAGGGGCCCAGCCAGGTGCAGGTGGAAGATTTGAAACATGGTTCCCAGCTCTTGTAAAAAACACAAGGCTATGGGCAAAGAGAGTCCATGGGTTAGGGTTTCCCTGAATCTGCTACCTCATAATTGGGGGAGTGTTGGAGGGGGAGAGTGGCTCAGTCACACACACACACACACACACACACATTGCAGAAAACCAGCGAGGTGTTCCTGATTAGGGAGAACAGGGCCCTTAATGAAATCTGCCCAGGGCTGTCTGATCTCTGCCTGGGAGCCCAGAGATTAATTGCTATGAAATCCTGATTTATCTGGGGACAAGCAGCCCTTGAGGCGAGAGATGCTGGCTACGGAAAAGAGAGGAGACGGTGGTGGCACAAGGAGATGGCCAAACCCAGAGCTGAGCTGGTCTGGCTGGTCCTGGGAAGGGCAGGATCCCCACAACAGCTGCCGCAAAGGGCGAAAACTTCTAGAAAGTACAGTACTAGTTTGATAGCTCAGGAAGGTGAGGTAATGTGTGCATCCCTCCCCCCATCAAAAGTCATTGGCAAAAAGGTTAAACCACTGCTAGCAGTTTGCTCCCGTAGCCCCTAGAGCCTCACCCGGGTACAGAGGGTCCTGTGCCTACCGAGGGGCCCTTCGTGAGGGGGGTCCTCAGAGAGGCTGCTGCAGAAAGGCCTGGACCTGCCACCTTAACCCCTCCCGGCCTTGTCTTTAAGCTCAGGGCCATCATTTGAACCAAAAGCCCCTGGGAAGAGGGGGAGCCCCCTCCCCGCTTCCCTCTGTGATCGGTTTCCTCTAGCCTTGCCTTCCATGCTCAGCGAGGGGCAACGCTGCCAAGCCTTTCTCCAACGGCCAGCAGGGGGCGCCATGCAATTACTCCGTGGGAAGTGGAAGCAATTACAGCTAAATTCCCACACTTTGCCTGCTAAAACTCGCAACCCTCCGAGAGTCCTTTGCTAAGTGCCTTTCAAAGAGATTAAGGTGGGAGGGGGGCAGAGTTCTTATGATCTTATTTCTGAGGAAGGGGTGGGGGAAAAGTATACCTGAACACAAAGAGGTTTCCCCTTGTGCTGGTAAAAACAACTCCCTTCCTCCTGTGACCATGTTGAAAAGCGAATGTTACTGTTTAGAATCACAGCCTCCAGAAAGTTGACCAATTTCGCATGGGGGGGGGAGGGGGCTGGAGCAGCCTCAAAACAAATTCCGGCTCAATGAGGCAGAAATGGAAGCCGGTCAGCAGCCAGCTTCCCTTTTCGCTGCCTCTGAGCCTTGCAGGGCCAGTTTGGCTCCTGAAGGGGGGGCAATGTTCCCCCGTCTCCTGCAAGATGGACAGAGAGCCCTAGATCCCTGGGGGGGGGGGTAACTTTGCCTGGCTGGGAAGGTGAACAGAGGAGCAGAGCCCACTCTTGCTCTGAGGCCAAGAGCCCCCCCCAACCCCCGTTGAAGAGCCACAACTTCACCCAAGACAAATTCATGAGCTCCCCCAAACTCTTCAATTAGAAAAATGACATTTGCACTCTTTGTGCTCCATCCAGGCCCCCCCCCCAATATTATTTCCCACTGAGCCATGGCTTCCTGCCAGGCGCCCCCTCCCTTGGGCCAGTAAGCGGATGTCCCTCTGCGTCCTAGTTTGGCCCTGTGGGCAGCAGTGCTGGCATTCTTGCTTGGCCCCAGGTTAGAAATCAGAGCCTTATTTAGGGCAGGACCCCAGCCCTGCAGATGGGCCTGACTCAGCCCACCCAATCCCAGGCCATCCACCCAGGAGGACTCCCAGGAGCCCACCAGCTGCCCTGGCTCTCCTGGGCAGGCTCCCTCAACCACAGAGGCTCCGTCTCTGCCCCCACCCAGCTAATAGCTGCTGATGGCTCATCCTCCAGGAATCGATCAAGGGCTGACTTTACTTGCCTGGATACCCAAGCGTGCACAAAATAGTCAGGAAGCCTGGCCGAGTGACAAAGCGAGGCAGAGAAGGTGAAGGCAGAGGTCAGAACGATCTCGCCTAGCCAAGGGGTCAGTCCCCCAGGCAAGCCAAGGGAGCAACTGGAACACACACACACCCTTTGCTGGTTGAGCTTCCCTCCCTCGCCTTTTCTTCCCCGGCTTCACTGATGAAATGCTGTGTGCTTCTCCTGCCAGGGATAATTAAGCCAGCCTTGCAGGCTCTGATCTTGGCTCTCCCTTCCAGCCACTCATAGATCTTCTGTTCCCGCTTATCTCTGGAAAACAATGCCATAGATTACTCCTTGTCTCCTTTGGGGAGAGGGGGAGGAAGAACCCAGTGAGGGGGGGCAAGGCTGGTCTCGGTCTCTGGAGTTGCTACACAGGAGAGGATGAGGGTGTGGGCTAGAATCCTAAGAACCTTTCAGCACTTCTGACAGTGCAGCTTGCCCAGAAGGCCGTCAGGGGAAGGAGGAGAAAGAGGTCCTTCCGGTGTTGGAAGAGAAGAGAAGAGAAACGGTGGTAGCGCAATCTGCTAACAAAGCTTCCATTGAATCAGCCCCTCGGCCCAGCTTAGACAATGGCTGGGAACAGACCCTCCAGCGGCTGCAGGGAGGGTGGGCTGAATGGCACCCGACCAGGCCCACAGGTGCCCTCCTCCTCCTCCTGCATGGCTGCATCTGACCCTTCCTGGGAAGAAAATCACAAGACGTATAACTGAATTCCTCCTGTAAGAATTTTGTTCTCTGGTTTGATTGCATCCTAGCTGTACACTTGCTAGCTTAACATGTGTGGGGTTTTTTTTCTTTTCTTCTCTTTTTTTAAAATAAGCACTGTTGCCATCTTCTTAAGGAACTTGCCTGCATATAGACATTATAGGCCTCCTTATAGACCTGCATGCTTCTTAGGTGTGGCTGGTCCGAATCCGTCTCTCCTCTGAGCCACTGGTCAAGCCCCAGGGGGCCACCCTGCACCCCACCGAGAGGCAGAAGGACCGACTTCCAAGAGCTGCTTCCTTGCCCTGAAATGGGGGTTCAGGTGGGGCAGCTCCCTGGCTCCCTTCCCCCGGCCGGCTGCTACGCCTTGAAAGTAGGCAGCTATTACACAATCCTTCTGCCCATTTTTCCCAAAAAGAGACTGACTCAAGATGGCAATTTAGAAACCGAAAGATTCAGAGACGCCGACTGATCAGCCCTTCTTCCTTCCTTGCACCGAGAGGGGCTCAAAGCCACTTCTGCAAAAGATGTTTTTAGGTCAGCCATTCCAGTTGCCTTGTGCAGGAACCTTCCCAACTCGGCTCTCTTGGCTAGATGAATGAACTGGACAATGGCAAGGGTGATGAAGGGGAGGCAAGGAAGTGTCCCACATCCCCTCTTGAGGAGCAAAATCTGCCAAGGGACTCCCTGCAGCTCCTTTCACCCCCAGCCCCACCCCCACCCCCGCAAAATTAGGAAACAAAAACAAAAGCCTCTCTCGTTCCCAGCCTAAATCCAGAAGGAGACCTACTTGGCTTAGTAAACTCAAGTCCCAGTCTTTGAATGATCTCAGGATCACGAGATCCTTGCCATTTTCATTTGGCAAGAAAGAAGGGAGTTTCTAAAGGACTGGAGACATTACTTGCTTCTTTTAAATGCACTGCAGAATGGGTGGTCTTTTTCAGTAGTGTGGGGGAGGGGCTGCCAGTTTGAGTGATGGTGTGGGGGCTGGGTCACGAGACCCAGATTCAAATTCAGCTCAGTCAAACTAAGGCTTTGGTGGTTGACTGCTTTGGTTAAAGGGAAGACTTCATCTAGCTTCTTTTCTGCTTGGAAGGAAACGGAAGTTTCACTTGGGTTTTGACGACATAAGTAGTGTTGTGTTTGTTCTGGTTTAGTCCAGTTCGTTGATTTTTAGTTTTTTTATCTGTGCCAAGGAAAGTTGGAAGTACTTTTTCCCCTTTTTGTCAGCACACGTCAATTATGCTTTCCCCCTCCTCTTCCCTCTTTAATTTTTTTTTTTTTTGCTTTTTTGTAGTTTATGCTTTTTTGAAATTTGCCAACGTTTTTAGGGAAAAAGAACCCCCTTTTTGGGCCCTCAGCCACCTCTAAATCTCAAATGTACAAAGGTTGTAACATTACAACAGGGAGGGGAAAGAGTACAGGTCCCCTGCTCCGAGTTCCTTAGAGACAGAAATGTGTTTAAAGGTTAAAAAAAAAAAAACCCTTCCTGCTGTTTTCACTCAGGGACAATCCCACTTATTACAACAGTCCTTGACAAACAGCTGGAAAAGGCTACCCTCCTTCCTGAAACTGTCCAGACTGTCAGAGTTTACACTTTACAAAATGTATTCGTTGCTTTCTCTTTTTCTTTATGATTAACAAAATCCTCTAATCTCTTTGAGAGGTTCACGGGCAAGAAACCAGCAAAGCAAATCCATACAGCAATAGGAAAAACTCAGCAACCCCATTTAGTGGTGACCAAATTAAAACCGGCACATCGGAAAGCTAAAACTGCCGGCTTGGAGGATTCCAAAAAGAAGTCTTTGCTTTGCATTGTCAGCTGCTGTTTGCTGCCCAAAGAAAACACAGTGGAAGTGGCTTGCAAAGGGTGTGTGTGTGTGTGTGTGTGTGTGTTTAAATCACCCCCCTTTCTAAATCTGGCCCAGTGTTTTTCTATGAATCACAACCAGGGCTTTCCCTACCAAACTGCAATACTGCCCCATCTCTCCTGCCCCAGTGCAACTACCCTGGGACACTTTCTCTTTTCTTCTCTTTGGCAGCCCCCTTTCCCTCCCTCCCCCCTCCCCAATCACTGCCTTGTCAGTCTTCACTGCACTGATGTGCCCTGCAAAATGCCCCCAGGGGAAGACTTGGAGATTAATGGATCGGAACAAATTCTTCTGTTTTGCTTCCAAAATTCTCCAGACCATGGGGAGGTACTGGTGGGGCCTGTTTAGGGGCCTCCCTTCAGCTGAGGGGGCAGGCACCTTCCAGCAAAGGCCTGGGGATGCCGGCAACCCGCATTCAGCTGATCAGGACATGGCTCTTGGGTGGAAGGAAGAGGCAACTGGGCTCTGCTGCCCCTTTCCAGGCCCCCTCCCCTCCCCTGCCTTGCCCCTCCTCCTGGCCGTCCACAGCTGCTGCCCTGAAGAGGCACCTCCATTGGAGAGGCTGGTGTCCCTGGGGGTCAGGGAAATGGCTTGGCCGGGTCATCCGCCCTGGGCTCTTGGTGCCTGGAAAGATTTGGCCACCTCCTCCAGGTGGGCACAAATGAAGAAGTCCAACTTGCCCAAATCAGCCCAGCCACCTGTCACTCCGACGCCTGGAGTCCAGGACCACAATGTGACCCCACCTGTCCTCACCCATTACTCCCACATTCACACAACCGCTGTAAGAACGATAATCTGTGATGGACGCCCCTCCCCCTTCCAGGCACTTCAACCTTCTCCCCCCTCTTCACTGGGATGTTAAAGCAGCCAGAATTAGAGGCCTGAAAACTGGTTTCTGAAAGTTAAAACAATGGAGACAGTTTTCCTTTTCTCTTCTGGATGAAGGCGGCCGGCCAGCCTCTCCATTCCCCTGGGAATCTTGCACCTCCTTCGCCACCTCTGCTTTTTATTCTGCTCCATTGGTCTTAATTATATTAGAAAGGATAATGATAGCCCTTTCCCAAGGAGTGGGAGGGCTGCGCTGAGAAAGACCTGCTGGCCAAGCGAGCAAGAGCTGGGGCAGCAGCAGCCTGGCCAGGGGGAGGGGGCCGCTGGGGGGGCCTGGGCTGAGCCGAGCCGGGCAGGCCGAGAGCCAGAAAGATGCCTGCTGGATGGCCTCCAAGGCTGGCCAAGACAGGCTCCCTCAGGCAGGTGGACGGTGACATGAGCCCCAGAGTGGCAGGTGGGCAACACTGGACCCTCAGCCCACACTCAGCAGCCCTTCAGGAGGCCCAAAGGCTGGAGTGACCCAAACAGCCAGAGACGTTTGGCGATGGGGAAGGAGCAGGCACCTCTCCTGCCATGGGAAGGGTGGGTCTCTCCCCCACCCGTCCTTTCCCCTTTCTGCACCACTCCTTCACCTGCAGCCTGCCCCCCCTTGGTCTCCATCAGCCAGTCCAGAGTGACCATCCCTTACCCAGGACCACAAACAATCATCTAGTTATCCCAAGGAGGTGGCTGGGCCGATGCGATCAGGCTCACTCTGAAGAGGTGGGATCTTCTGTGCTCTCAAATAATCAACTCTGTTTCCTGCATTTGGTCTCTGCTCACAGCACATGAGAGCACAGCGAGCAGCACAAAAGGCTGCATCATTATCATCATCATCACCATCATCATCATTTTAGCC
>JAEANM010000079.1:0-49961 GCA_017656035.1 Myanophis thanlyinensis | reverse complement strand
AAAAAAAAAATTTAAAAAAAAAAAAGAAGAAATTGCAGCTACCTGCAATAACACCAGCACAACTGCAAAAACTGCGCTATTTGGAACAACATACATTTTGAGAAGGTACTTGGTAGATACCTAGAATGCTGGCAGCAACCTGTATCAACCATTAGTGCCAGACAATAATGTGACACATTTTTGAATGTTCAGTTGACTGAATTTCATGTTTAATGAATAAAGTGTATAATAATAACAATAACAATAATATAAAGTTTGTTGCTGCTGTGGATGAATGACCTTTTAATGTAAGAAAGCCTTTGGCGGGGTATGTTAAAGTAGAATGTTGGAAATATACACATACAAATAATTAGAAATATACTCAAAAGGGAAAGAATGGTTTGATTCAAGCCCATCAGAGGTTCTGTTTTGGATAAAGACAGTCGTTCCTTTTTTGCCTGCCACTAGGCTTAAAATCTCATGTCTGAAAAGTTTTTGCCCACCTGAGACATAATTCATTGATATGATATCTTTGTGATCATGGTGTGGATATATAAATTTGCAGAGGTAACTTGTTAGCCATCAGTTGATAACCCTAACCCATTTGTGGGGGGGGGGGGGAGTGATACAGCATGGTACAGGTCAGCTGCAATAAGCAGAGTAATTACCGTAGTTGGTATGTGGTAGACAAAAAAGAAAAATCCTTTTTGATGGACAAAAAGAAACTAGAACCCTGATAAGTTGTGGTTTAGTAGAACAAAACCCAGAAAGTTGTAGTTATTATGGGTTTCACATTAAAAAAAAATCCAGAGGAGTGAGTGACTAGGTCACCAGGACAAGGCTAGTCCATGTTGCCCTACCCTCCTCTGTGGCTCCCAGTGCAGCATATCTCACCAGCCTGCACACCTCTCTTATTTTCCAGAGCGCCCTCCCTTCCTCATCTGATGTTGTTGCAGCACAGCATATTCACTTGGTCAGCCTGCCCCCAGATCTTCTTGCTATGTTTTTCTTTGCCGCCTCTTCTTTGCCATCAATGTCCTTGGCTTTTTCCCTGCTCCTGCTGCCTCCAATATCAAACCATTTGTGTCTGGATAAAAACAGCTTCATTTTGTTCTCTGCATGGGCCAAAGCTCACGAAGCCTGTATGTTTCCATTCAGGCATAGACCACCCATCATAATCAGCTGTTCCCTGCACCAAGCATTTTGCACATCTTTAGAAAAAGTAATCCCAGCGAAAACTGCCATGACAACTTAGTTCTGCTTTTATTTACTTCTGTATACACTTCCACTTCCCCACTATGAAGATAATTGAGCACATTTGTTTAGGAACTTTATTCTGTCTAGGCTAGGTCCTTAGAAAAAGTATTGATGCTGTATGTGATATTTTACAAGGGAAAAAAGCAATATTGCTTTTGAGACCTATGTATTGATATACATGATAGGGGCAATCATGAGGTTTCATGAAATCATGAAACAATACCACTTTGGAATAAGAGGCAATTGCATATTTAAAGTGTTCCTCCTTTTATTTTATATTTTGTAATTGTCTTCATCACACAGTTATAAACCTTACACAATACATTATATTGTTACAGTATTGGCTATAACCATATCGATTAATACAATGTTGAATAAACATTATTACCACTGTAATATTTAGAAAACTTAGAGCATTGAGGATTCAAAACAAGAAATATCAATATTAATTATGATTTTAAATGTTAATAAGCATAAAATTACTTGGCTTTTTCATCCAGAATTGAATACAACATTAAAAAGCACTGCATGTTGTATCAAAATATTTGTTTTACAATAAAGGCTTTGATCTCAAGTTGATTACTTACTATTAAGATCTCGGAAAAGGAAAAGAGCAAATAAACAAAGCAAATTTGAAGACAGTTTAATATTATTCCTGCTTGCGACCATGGTATGGTTATTTTAGCTTTATTGTTCCCCAGAGTGCTGCTTAGTATGTGCATAACTTATTACTTGAGGAAAGTATTCTTCTACATCAGGAGTGTCAAACTCAATTTCATTGATGGCTGCATCAGAGTTGTGCTTGACCTCCGGGGGCCATGATGGGTGTTGCCAGGATGGGGTAGTCAGCTCAATGTCACTCATGTCAGGGACACTTGTGGCCCAAATACTCTGCCAGCGAAAACGGGCTCCCGAGCTCCATAGCCTCCTGCAACCCTCTGCCAGCAAAAATGTAGCTTGGAAGGGCCACCCTCCCGAGCTCCGTTTTCACTGGCAGAGGGTTGCAGGAGGCCATGGCAGCTGAAAATGGATCTCAGGAGCCCATTTTCATTGGCAGAAGCACCATGGGCCGGTCCTTCATTGTTTCCTGGGTGGCCCCGCTGGCAGATCTAAGTACCCCGCAGGCTGGCTCTGGCTCCCGGGCCTTGAGTTTGACACCCCTGCTCTACATGATTAAATGGTACAATCAGGTATTTACAAAATTATGACTGTAAACAAATCCCAATGAACCAGTTGTGGTTTTACAGCAAAAGAGAAGCAACTATTTTCTTGGTGTGGTATATGAATTCTTGGTAGAGGTGAAATGTAGGATTTTTTTTTAATCACATTTTTCCCCCTCAACCTGACTAGGTGAACGTTTGGCTAAGCCAGAAAGAGGCAAAATGCGAGTGCATAAAATCTCCAACGTGAACAAAGCTCTGGATTTTATTGCTAGCAAAGGAGTCAAGCTGGTTTCCATTGGAGCTGAAGGTAAGCAGCATTTACTTCTAGCAGGAACTGGACAGTAGCAATAATGGACCTGCTTTTATTTGATACACATTTAATATTAGATGCATTGCTAGAAAATAATGTATTTCATAAATGTGGACTTCACATTTGAAGACCAACCATTTAAGAAGTCTTAGAATAGCTGGAAGCAGATTTTGGCATCTATCTACCCATCCATCATTCATTCATTTGATATATTCATTTGTATTCTGCCTAGTCACCAAGAACCAGGTGTATAGACTTATGCTCTCTGTTTTCCTTCTAAAGGATTATTATCCTGTCTCATTATATTTGATTTGGGGAAAGAAGAGAAAAGAAAGATGCCTTTGTTCCTCTTACAAAAAAAAATTGCTCATGGATTTTCTAATCCAAGAACACAATGAACCAAATAGTCTTCTTATACACCATAACTTTTCCCCAAAATACTTGAGTAAAAGAATTAATGTTATGGGTGATTACAACTTGATATATCTGAATAAAGGGAAGGGAAGAAGCAGTCTGTGAAAACACCCAATGTGCAATAGGAATAGACAGCATTTAAAAGTTAAGGAAGATCTATTATGTATTCAAATTATCTAGCTGCCCAACTCAACCAAATTAATCTGTTTAATTTATCTATGTTGTTGGTTATTCTTTAGATTCAGCATAAAATATAACAAGAACTTAGATATAATTAGGTCACCATGTTTTAACTACAAATTATGATGGGCAATAAAAGAGATTTTGTGTGTATATTTTTAAATAAATATACCCTTAGCAGCATAATTTGTCAAAAGACCCCTGATATCACTTGACCACAAGTGATACCATTACTAATCACTTCTTAATCATCATCTTGGCTCCAAAATGTCCAAGAAACTATATCTGAAGTTTGGAAAACAAGAGAAAACACCAGAATTCTGTATTAATACTAGATTGACAATGCCAACATTTCTTACTGTGGTGCAAAAAGGAAACTGTGTAAGAAAGAGAGACTGATATTTGGAACAATTTTTAAAAATTGTGTTTATACAAGTGAAATCCTAAATAGTGAAACTATTGTTTTTATTGCCTAAACTAAAGCCACCTTATATGGCTAAATTAAAGCCACTTTATATGGCTTCTGCAAATTCTGCATGTTCAAGAAAGCACAATCTCTTATACTTAATGGGTTTTTTAAAAATCCAAAGTAAATTCTTATCAATAGTACAAAAGCAGTCCACATTTTGTAGTAAAATGGACATCAACATGGAGTGAAAACACATTTTCATTCTCTTGATGCATTTCTACCATATTTCCTATTTACATATAAAATAACTTCATAAATTCTCTTTTTAATCCTGGTGCAAAAAAATTCTGTGATCCTTCTATGTACAGTAAAACAAGAAGATAATGGAACATCAGAGTTAGAGTACTATGACAAGGTTATACATTTCAGTGCATTTTGAAGTCCTTTTGAAGAACCCAGTTTTATTATGAATGTCAGTGGTTATTTTCCTTTTGAAAGAACTGACCACCAAAGAGATGCAAATTGTATCTTTATTTGTATAGACTGTTCACAAAGACTTATTGTAGTAAAACCAATTATATGGAAATATACTCATTAAAGCAGAACACTTGGTTTCCTCTTTCCAGCTGTTCCAGTTCTTCAAACAGCAGTCTGTGTCTTTTCACAGGCTGAATGTAGATCTAACTGAACATTTTTCTTTGTTGAGTGTGTTGTGAACAGCACTCCAAGATCATGAGAAAGGAGAGTGACAACTGTTCTAGATTTCACACCTGAGATATTTTTGCTTGACTTTTTAAGGATCCTTTGTTATAAGTTTTCACCATTACTTTTTGGAGGATTCAGATCATCATCCTTAGTCTTTAGCCCATATTTCATATTTCTGTCAACCCTTTTTGCTTTTAATGGAGACGCTTCATAAAGTGTGAAAGATGCAGAACAGAATCTCTTTGGAGGAAGGGGGGGTGTCCATCAGCTGTGCTAAAGATTGTTCAAAACACGCATCTTTCCTATTCCTTCCCATGAACCCCTTTAAAAACTGTTAGCCTTTTCTTTGTTATATCAGAATTCTGGAATTTCAAGATAAAACAGATTTTCTCCATGCTTAACCTCCGCATGAGAACAAATGTTTTATATATGAACATATCTCCACATTTGATATAAATATATATTCCTGACACCAGGGTGACAACATTGTTTTTGAGGTGGAGAACAAGACATACAAGATAGTTACCAACTTTAGCAAATAAAATCCGAACTGTTGTTCCCTAGCAACAATTCTTTTATTAATGAATCTGTCTTAAAAGTTTATTTGAGACTTAACACATTTTTATTGTTGCAAAATAGTTGAATATTGGAATGAGGTGATAAAATCTGGCAGGAACACATTTTGGACGCAAATTGTTACCCCTGACTGTTTCTTTCAGAATTTGTTTTTAATTATTTCCATTGCTGCTGCTGCAGTTAAATACAATGAACTAAACTGGAAGAGCTAACATTTGAATGAAGACTTCTCCTGTTGGCATAATTTCTTGGAATGCTTTTGGACTGTTGGTTGACTATATTGCTTGTCACACACTTAGCTAAATGTTTAGGCTGGACATTTGGCATTTTTATCTACTTATTGAGTTCTTCTCAAGGACCTGGGACAGACAAATGTTAATGTTTGACAGTGCTAAATGTTAAACAAGGTATCTTCGCAGGATGTAAGCTGTTCTGAGTAAAACTGCCTTTTACAATTGACTGATGGTGAATTTGTCAGTGCCAATGATATTCAAATGGTGCTGTAGTTGGTTTGGAATTACCCCCAAGGCAACTATTCAGTGGTGAAATTCAGCCACATCGCACCACATCGCCTGAACCAGTAGTAAGAGATTTGAAATTGGCCCCGTTCCTACCCTTATCTTTGCTTATATGAGCTTTGTTTTTCATACTTACCTGAATCAGCTGTTTGGAGCGTCTACGGAGCCTTCCTGATGATCCCTGCTGCCTCTGGTGCCTTTAAAAGCAGTTTGAAGAGTTGCGCTGCAGCATGTTTGGCACGCATGCGCACGCACCGAACCGGTAGCAAAACCGGTTGGATTCCACCTCTGCACCTATTACTATTGATATTATGATATTACCTTTGCTTTCTTTTGTTGTTGTTATGGTTTGTTGCACACTGCCAGATGTTCAGACTGGATTTGGCATTTTTATCTACCTATCAAGTCCTTTACAATGATCTGGGATAGGCAGATGTGAATATTTGATAGTATTGTTATGGTTCATCACAAGCCAGATGTTCAGACTGGACTTTCTAAAATTTACATCTGACCATATTTTTTATGGGAGAGACATTCTTTGTCTGACTCTTCTGATGAGACCTGTTTAGTATGGTTGAACCTCTGGCATACCTCTCATCTTCCTCAGAGCTTACAAGGCCCACAACCACATCAAGGTAGTGCCTCACATGATTTATTGGAGTGGATCCTTCAACTGATCTAGGCAATTATTTTGAACTGCTGAATATCTCACAACAATAGTGTCTATCTGTTAGGCAGGTGGATATAAACACCTTGACGCTCTTTAATATAGCTTAAAGTAGTGTTATTTGGATTGGGTGGGCTTGATAGACCTTTTTTCATGTAATAGGGTAATCAAGTTTGAATTAATTAAAATAATTAACACATTTCTGGATTAAACAGAAAGGTTTTTTTTCTTATCATGTAACACTGTTAGTTTGATGGAAAAATTTCTGTTATATCCCAAACTGTAGAATGAACGACTACATAAATAAATTCAGTGGCTTTACCACCTGCATTTCATTTCTTCCCTCTTACTCTCTCTGTTCCTACCACCCATAGCAACAGAGGGTTTCTATATATTCCTTTCTCAGGGCAATACTCCATGAATCTCATTAGTGATCCAGGAAGTCTTATACAATAATACATATGCACCAGTCTTTAAGAAACCACAAGATTCTGTTGTTTTGCTGTAAAGAAGGATATAGCTGCTTCTCTATGGAGTTCTAAATAGAGCAGAAATGTTTATGGAAGTGTGAGCATTTTATTGTTAATTTTCAGCTGCAAGGTCAGAGCTATTAGAGGAACTAACTAGCTGATAGTCAGTTCTTGGGGGAAACCAAGATCTGATGGGAATCTCTGAGCATCACATTGGCTACAAAGACAATCTGATTTCTTTCTCTTGACTACCTGCAAGATTCTTCTGCCAGTTGAGAGGAACTGAACTTCCTTTTGTGTGCTGATGTGGACACAGGCATTATGTAACACCAGTAAACAACCAGCCTATTTCTAAATATTACAAATTGTGAAAGGGGGCTAATTCACCAAACCAGATCATATTTTTTAAACATTGACTGAGCCCAGCTGTTGTTTCTGGTTTTTAAAACAGGTTCTTATGCCAACACTCTGAAAGCAGGATGTGCTAAAACTTAAAACTGTGAACTGTCTTGAGCAGTCAAATAGGAAGGCATCATAGATATCTGTCAAATAAATAAATGGAAAGATAGTAAAAAAGAAAACCAAACTGCTCAAATCAGACCAGAGAAGCAATATGCATTTGGAGGATTTTGGTCTTTTTTTCCTCCTTGACGGATGATTGCTGATCTTCTTCATAAGTCCAGAGGAGGGTTTTTTTGTGCCCTCTGTCCCTTTTCCCATCATAGGTTTCAGGGGGTGTCTAACTCTGCTGCTGGATTAATAATTCTTTTTGGAACATGCTTGAGGGTTTGGAGGGGTTGTTCAACTGCTACATTTCTTTTTTCTTTTTACAGAGATTGTTGATGGGAATGCAAAAATGACCCTTGGCATGATTTGGACCATCATTCTTCGTTTTGCCATTCAGGATATCTCAGTAGAAGGTAAATCCCAATAGGTTCTCATGTCTTCCAAGGATAGTTATGACAAGGAAGAGTGTATATTATGAGCTGCCTCAAAGCAAGAACATGAAACCTATACTTTGAATGAAGGATACTAGCAGGTCAGCTGGAAGTTAGTGTTTCTGCTGGATTAATTGCACTGACGTATCTGAAAGTTGCTGATTCTATTTACGAAATGCAGAGTTAAGGAGTTCCAAGTCTGGATTCCCTGACTTGGCAGAAGAGTGATGGACATTAGGCCAATAGCTTTCCTGACATTGTAGAGCAGGCGTCACTTTATTATTGCCTAGGCACTAAGATCTGCCTGTCCACACTTTGGAGTAGGCTTCCTTAGCAGTCTCGGTTAGTTTAGCTTTCTCAAAGAGTTTCAAGAGATACCTCTTTAGTTTGGCTTTTTTATTCATTTAGAATTATTTTATAGTTAGTTTATCTTTGTAATTATTGTGCTACGTGAATAATTGTGAACTGATTTGTTCTGTAAGTGGCAGAACATTGATAGACCTGAGAAAGAGAGAGGAGGATCTGATTTTAGGGGCTAGGTCTGCATAGCCCTAGGACAGTGGTGGCGAAACTTTTACTCACCAAGTGCCGAAAAGTGCACGTTTTGTACATGTCATCCGCATTTGGGTGCAGCTCCTCCATGTGTGCTGCGTGTACAACTGCACCATCTGCACATGCATGCAGCTTTTGCACATGCAATGCATGCGCCTTGTGCACAGGCACTCACGCACACATGAGCTATCACGTGTGCATGCACAGGAGAGCTCCAAAATTCAGCTGGATTACCTGCTGTAATCACGTGCATGCACAGACCAGCTGGGTTTCTGCAATCGCACATGCATGCATGCACAATTGCATGTGCATGCTCAGCTGGAGGTAAGTTGGCTGACAGCTTGTGTGCCCAGCAAGACGGCTCTGCGTGCCACCTGTGGCACCCGTGCCATAGGTTCGCCATCACAGCCCTAGGATGTGAGAGACCACTAAAAATTAGAGAGCTGGGAAGTTGAAAACAGCCCCAGAAAAAAATCCAGTAGCAAATTAATTCCATGTTATTGTCAAGAAAACTACATGGACATGTTCATACAATCACCGAGTATTTTGCTTTTGACAGAAAGCAAATTTGACATTATCTCTCTGTGTTATTTTACTCAGCTGAGTCCTTTTGGAAAGATTGAAAGAACAGCATTCTAGATTTCCAACCTCATTTTTTAAAGTTTAAAGAAACCTTAAAGAAAGAACATTTCAAATGAACCCCGTGCTACGGAAATACAGCATCAGGTAGCAGCTGCCTCAACTGCTGCTTTCTTTTTCACTTTCAGGTGCCAACTGCCAAAAACATCATAAAATTTTAGTGAGAGGAAAGGGGTGTGGGAAAAATACCAGCGACTGTACTGTAACTTCTTTAAATAAGATTGATGTAGCTTAAATATTTAATACTGAAGCCTATATTTCAGTGGTGTCAAATTCAAGGCCCACCGGCTGGATCTGACCCATGAGGTGTTTAGACCTGGCATGCAGGGCTGCCCTGAAAACAGCAAAGGACTGGTCCACAGTGCCTCTGCCAGTGAAAACGGGCTCTTGACCTCCATTTTTTTATGCGACAACCTCATGCAACCCTCTGCCAGTTAAAACAGAGCTCGGAAGGCTGCATGCTTGGCAGAGTGCTTGGGCTACCACAGGCACCCTCGACACGAGTGATGTTGAGCTGGCCATGCCCAGCCCAGCCCCTCAAGGTCAAACACAACCCTGATACAGACCTCCATGAAATCGAGTTTGACACTCCTGCTACATACGGTCTAATGGTTAAGGCACCAGGCTAGAAACCAGCCATAGGCATGAAAGCCGGTTGGGTGTCTTTGAAGGAGTCACTCATTCTCTTCCCAACCAACCTCATAAGGTGGTTGTTGTGAAAATAAGAATAGGGAGAGGTATTACATATGTTTGCCACCTTGAATTATTTAGAAAAATAATGAAGACTGGATATTTTTTTTTTTTAAATGTAAACATTTATTTTTAAAAATTGAATGCTGCATTCTTTCAGTCGCTAAAATAATTTAATGCACATAATCAAATTGATCATAATACTTGTCAATCATTCCCATCATAGAAATATTTTTATTAAGGCAGTTCATCTTGAAAAATTATTGAACATTCTAAAGTTTGAACCTGGTTATCATAATTTTTGTGTTGAGTAAACTATTATTTTTTTCATTGCCAGGTGACTAATTTTAGTTTGTATTTTATTAGTAGTAGTATCATTGTTCTTAATTAAAATTTGCTGTGGCCGTTCCATCCAGAAGTCTGGGCTGCTTACTTTTATTTTACTATTTTACTCTTTCAACATAAAACTGGTTATTGGGGAGATTCTGAAGTGTAAATGAAAGGGGCAATCCATGTTCTCTTCAATGGCTTCAAAGATCAGAATGATCAGAGAAAACTTGGAACTAATGCTTGTATCTTTTGTTCTGTAGAGACATCTGCGAAAGAAGGGCTTTTGCTGTGGTGCCAGAGGAAAACTGCCCCTTACAAAAATGTGAACATCCAAAACTTCCATATTAGGTAAAAGAGCATAAAGAACAGTTCCCTGAAACTAGTGCTTTTCTGATACGTCACATACCTCAGTTGCACAATCAGTGTCTGCCCCAAGTTGGAGAAAAAGCTCATCTAAAAGATTTGGATGCTGCTTAATGATAAACTCAGGTGTTGTTAAACTTCATGCTAAGAACATTCACAATTAACATGACCACTTAGATCAGGGGTGTCAAAGTGGCGGCCCACGGGTAGGATGTGTCATGCGCAGGCCATGCCCACACCCAGCTTCTCGAAGGAAAAAATATCGCAAAACATCACCTGACAGTAACATGACACCTCAAGTTTGATGCCCGTGATTTAGATGGAGGAGGATGGAATGGTTGTGCTCTTGAACCTACAGTCCAGGATTTGAAGGCTGAGGTTGGCTAAAGGTTTCTTCCTGTTACTATGGCATCAGACACATCCACGGGACTGGGGGTTTCTGTCAAACAATGTTGCATTGATGCAAAAGAAACTTTGCCCCTTTTTACATGTGTGTGACAATATTCCTGCGAAACAGTTGGACCTGTATCACAAAAACACAATGCTGCTTTCATAAATTTGTTTTTTGCTGACCCACATGCAATTCCCCCTGGCATTTATGTTAAAATGCTGAAGCTTTTTTTTTTTTTTTTAACTTTTATCCAGCCAAGATAAAAATAGGATCAGTTTAGACTATATTTCCGCTTTGCTGAACTAAAAGTTGTCAAGATAAACATGAATGCTGGGCTCACTTTCTTTCTTCATCCCTCTGTCTGTTGTTAGCTTAAACAATAGCTCTTTGTTATACTTGAAACATGAAGGCAATGTCATTTTATGTTGGTTTATTCAATATGCAAATGGAAAACTAATGTTATGCTGCAGTTTAACAATCTATGGAGAGATGATGAAAAGACTTAAGCTATATACAGTGACATGTAAAATGGCTCTTACATTACTTACAAAGTAACTAACGCAAACTAATGGGTTGAGGAGTCAAGGAAGGAAGTGTAGTTGCTACTGCTACTGTTTTTTTCTTCATCCTTGCCTTACAGAGGTTTTACTCATATAACACATTCATTTCAAAAAACACATTTCTCTAGGAGACTTGTTTCTATCTGTGTTGCTGTATGCCTTAGTTCTGAAGGCTTAAATGACAAAGCTAGGCCTCAGTTGATCATTAACATTAACGATGGTTGATCCCAGCAGCCCAGAATGGAAGCAGTGCATCATGTTCTAATGACATGTTTGTGTATTTACTTTCCCTACTGCTTTCCTCCTCCTGAGCCACTGAAATATAGTTAGTCAACACAACTGCCAAAAATCTGTAAAGTAGAATGAAAAGGAATATTATATCTTGAGACCCAGCAAGAGATGTTGAAGCCCTTATTCTTTTCTCTCTCCTCTCAGTTCTGTTAAAGTACAGGTAGTCCTCGAGTTATGGCCACAATTGAGTCCAAAATTTATGTTGCTAAGTGAAACATTGTTAAAGTGAGTTTGTCCCATTTTATGACTTTTCTTGCCACATTTGTTAAGTGAATCATTGCAGTTAAGTTAGTAACATGATTGTTAAGTGAATCAGGCTTCCCCATTGACTTTGCTTGTCAGAAGGTCGCAAAAGGAGACCACTTAACTCCAAGACACTGCAAATATCATAAATGTGAATCAGTTGCTAAGCATCCAGATTTTGATTGTGTGACCGTGGGGATGCTGCCACGGTTGAAAGTGTGAAAAATGGTCATGTCACTTTTTTCAGTGTTGATGTAACTTCGAACGGTCACTAAGTAAACTGTTGTAAGTCAAGGACTATGTGTAAATATATTTCACTCATTTGAAGAAAACAGCTCATCTCTTATGTCACACTGTATTCCTTTTTACATTTATAGACAAACTGGAATCATTTGCCAAAATCTGACAAAAGGAAGAGCAAACAACAATTTAACATTATTTTACTGGATATACCCATTAACGAGTGATAAAACAATATACCTTATTAATTTTTATTCCAGTCTACTTCAGTACCAGGTCCTTCTGAATATAAAACTGGTTGACCTTTCAAAAACGAATAGAAACTTTCATTAAATTCCAGTACAATTAATCTGCAGATGACCAATTTGTTTTTTTCCCCACATGTTGCCCTACAGTTTGAATTGCCCCCGATTGTTGGTTGTGCTAGCTCAGGATGAAGAGAGTTGTAAGTTAATAGCATTTGTAATTTTGGAAGATAGCACTAGCAATAGAACTTAGACTTACATACCACTTCACAGTGTTTTATAGCCCTCTCTAAGAGGTTTACAGAGTCAGAGTATCACCCTGAATAATTTGGGTCCTCATTTTACCTATACTCAAAAGGATGGAAGGCCGAATCAACCTTGGACTGGTGGAGAATCGAACTGCCAAACTGCAGGCAGCCAACAATCAGCAGAAGTAGCCTACAATATTGCATTCTGCCAAGGCTCATGCCATCTAAATCAGCTGTATTCTTTCCACCCAGTTGTGTGCACAAAGAACACTACTGATTTAGACTTTTCTTCAGTTTGCTTTCAAATTTGTCATCATGTGGAACATCTTGAAGCTAATGGTGTTCCATCTCTCTTACAGCTGGAAGGATGGTCTTGGTTTTTGCGCGTTGATCCACAGACATCGTCCAGAACTTATTGATTATGGAAAACTAAGAAAGGTACTGTATTAGACTTTGGGCTGTGTCAAGTTAGATCCCAAAAGAATAAAAGCTTTGGATAATTTTACCTAAGGTGAAATAGATTCTCTAAAAAGGTCAGATATATTTAAGGCAGTCTTCTTTGCTCTGATGTGCTGGACTGATTCCCATTTCGAAAACACATGTGGAAGGCACCCAATTGGAAAGAGTAGTTATATGTATGCTTATATAAATGCTGGCTTCGATTTGCAGAAGGTAGAAGGATAGCAGTTGGTGATATTTCAATAATATTTAACATGTGTTTGCACAAATGTGTATACTTAAACTAGTATACTTAAACTAGTATACTTAAACCTCCTAATACAGTTAAATGGACTTTTCAGAAGGAAGGCATGGCTAAAGCTGAATATCCATTACATCTGACTTTATTTGCATCAATTTACAGATTATACATAATTACATCAGTAGGATGTAAATTCAGTCCAATTGTTTAAATTATTTTTGATACAGTTGTATTTATCCATCGTTTTGGGAAGATACCTGAATGAAAAATATGTCCACAGTTTTTGAAGTCACAGTCACTTAACTGTGGTCTGATAAATCACTGTGATTATAATGTTTGTTAAATAGCAATTTAAATCTTATTGCCAGTTCTGACTAAAAGTTTTGACACCTATTTAATTTATCAGTAAGTTCTAAAAATGCTTTTGCTCAAATGTTATTAAGTTAAAATAAGTGGATATATTTCAGCTAACAGGTCATATATGTTAGAAAATAATAAAATGGCATACTGGAAAATCAAGTTAATCTACTCTTTCTTTGCTTAACATTTATTAAAAGAAGAACAATTTAAACAAAACTGCAGTGATTTTAAGTTTGCTCCAAATGTTATCTATAATATAATTCACATGGTTTAGCAGTTAACTAGAATGGATGTTTTAGCAGCTTTTTAAAAGGTTCCTTTTGTTCCTTGAACATTGTTATATTGAGTTCCCCAAGTTAAGGGCAAAAGGATTTCATTTTCTTCTTTTAGAAGAAATGTCTTAAATGTCAGCTCCTAGAATGCTCTTCTTCATAGAAGGGTATTTATGAGGCTACCTATGCAAAGCACTCAAAGTTCTCCACTTTCTCCCCTCGTTTTAAAAAAGTGAAAATAGCGGCGTTAATAGTAAGACTCCTTCTGTTTCTTGTAGTATACATAGCCTGAATTGAGATGTAACTATTTATTTGTATGTGGCAATCAAGATCAGCATAAAATAAAAAGCAATTACCTCAAAACCCATAAGTTAACTCATAATACAGGCAAAACCAAACATCAAAAGTATACATTTTGTCAAGCATCAAAACAATAAATAGTCATGACCACACCAGATTCCAACCTTCACTCACAATATACCCTCCTCCTGTGCTAAATGGAAATAAATAGATCTTAATTGTTTTCCTGAAATTTACAAGAGTAGGAACAGTGTAGGGTCTCCATGGGGAGGGAATTCCACAATCAATGGGGGCATCAATCAAAATGCCTATTGGCTAGGTCCAGTCAGATGGTAATCTTGAATGTGCAGGAATTGGAGAGAGTTGACTTTGTTTGACTTTTAGAGGATTATGCAAGAAAGAAAGGCCACCAAAAACCATTCTTATCCATCAGAGAGGTTGGGGGGGGGGGGGGAAATGAAGTATAATATGTTTAAAAAGAAAGTTAAAAGCATAGCAATCCTCCCTACATAAGAATAAGATAGTAATACAAATTACTATTAAAATACTTAAAAAGCTAAATAAAAATATGCCTATAGGTTATTTATAAACTGGAGAATATAGAAAGTAGTTTTTCCTGCTAGATAAGACCATTGTCCTATAGTTAAATTTGTTTCCTCTGTTTTCTTTGGGTCAGCTAATCTAGCTTTTCAATGAAGTATACTATGTACCATATTTTTCAGAGTATAAGACACACTTTCCTCCTCCCCCAAAAAGTGGGTGGAAATTTCTGTGCATCTTATACACTGAATACGGCCCTGTTTTTTTGCCTACTGACCCCCCCACCACGTGTCCTGTTTTTCCCCTTCCCGATCCCCCAGAAGCACACTGCAGGCCTCCAGAGTTCTCCATGCAGCCAGTTTTTGGCTAAAATGGGCTGCTCGGAGGGTTCTAGAGGCCTACAGAGTGCTTCTGGGGGCTGGGGAAGGGGAAAATGGGGAGGAGGATGCGCGGAGGCCAAAAACTTGTTTTCTCTTCTAAATCTAGGTGCGTCTTACAGTCTGAAAAATATGGTAACTGACAGTAATTGAAGTATTTTCTTGTATTATGTATTTATTGCTAATAAAACCATTCTTTTTCCTAGGATGATCCTCTTACAAATCTGAATACAGCTTTTGATGTGGCTGAAAGATACTTAGATATTCCAAAGATGTTGGATGCAGAAGGTATAGTAAAATCCAGTTTTGTTTCCCTTCTCTTCTTCACACTTCCCCTAAAAGGTTCCTCAAAATGCATGCTTTATGTATTTATTAGAACTGTATTTGTATTTATTAGATCATTCCCTCCTTATCACACATTTAGACACATTTAAATCAGACTAAGTTCTGATATATCTACAGCAACACAGTCTTAAAATATTGGTTTAATTTTTGGATCCTGCACAATACTAATGCCATTTGATTAATAGGACAACAGATAAAATATTTGTGTACGTATCAGTAGGAGCTTTGGAACTTTGGAGATTTGGAACTTTCTAACATGATCTGTCAAGTCCTGCATGATTTTGTACAGTCATGAAATCCTGTCATGGTCATTAGCTCCATGTAGTAGCAAAAAAATATGAGCTGGACTAAGACAAATAATAGCAGAGTGGCATTCATGCTTTCTTTCATTGGTCCCTGGTGTGATTTTTGAGCCTCAGTAATAGCTGCACACCTGTCTTTGACTAACTCAGTGTTCCACCTTGGGCAAACAAGTCGAATTCTCAACAAACAGTGATATGATAGCAATCTACAATACATAAAGAGAAAATAGAACAAAGGACTAGTCATCCTTCATTATCTGTCCCCTTTTTAAATAGTTTATCTTGACATTTTATTTCTTAGGCCATGGTCCTTTAAATAGGATCAACACGGGTTCAGTATAACCTTCTGTGCTTGGATATCTGCTTCTAGAATACTGATGTCATTTTTGCTCCCTGTATTTTAGAAATCAACACTGGCACTGAATTCTAGTTTTATCATTGCCTTTGTTTTTCAGGCCCTTTACATTGCCTTTTCTTTTTTTCTTAAAGTTTGGAGAAATGTTTTATTGTTTGCTAGGCTCTTGTTTCCTTCCATCTAGGTCATGAATTTTGAGAACTGTTTCTAGAGTAGATCTTAGCAATATACAGAAACTTAGGACATACTCTGCAGCATGTGACTGCTAGTCTGCCTACTGTTTAATTTGCTTAAGCCTTCTTTAAAATATCTCAGGACTACATTTCCCAGAATTCTCCAGTTATCAGGTCATTGGCTAAGGGGCTTGGGTACTTGTGGATCAAAATATTAGAATGCATCACTTTTGGAGACAATCAAAATTAAACAATTATTTTAATGTTCACCTTTATGCTCTGCAAGTAGTTTTAGGTGAGATTCCCAAGACCCCGTGCTCTTTTACAGAAAGCCTCTGGACTTGCTAACTCAAGGTAAAAAGTTTAAATGGGATTCCAACAAAACTCACAGAAGAAATGAATAGTCAGACCCAGATAAAAAAAAATTCCCATTGTGCTCTAGAGATCATCCCCCTTATAGCAGCAAGGAGATGCTATGAAAAATATTAGCATTTATTTGACAAATGATCAGCACCTACTCCTACAATCAGTTTGGTCTAGTAGTTAAGGCACTAGGCTAGAAAGCAGGAGACGGTGAGTTCAAGTCCTGTCTTAGGCATGAAAACCAGCTGGCTGACTTTGGGCCAGTCACTCCCTCTCTCAGCCCATCTCATTTCACAGAGTTGTTGTGGGAAAAATAGAAGGAGGAAAGGTATGGTGGATATGTTTGCCAATTGGAATTATTTGTAAAAATAATAAAAGTTGGGATACAAATAAATAAAATAATAAATAATAATAACCCTTCAACAAATCCTTGGAATACCCAGGCCAAAAGCAGATTGAAAACAATTGGCAAGCTTTTTGGATGGAGGGACCATAACAGTTTCATTTAGTACAGTGACGATCTAGAGGTCGTACGTTCCATCTTTTTGCTGACCTAGTAGACACTTATCCTTTTGGAAGTGCTACTCTGCACATTTCTCAAACATCTTTTTTTAAGCAAGGGGAAAGGGGGAAAGAAGCAGGAATAACCGCCCTTCAGAATAGAAGAGCCTTCTCCTAAGCACATCCAAAGAGGCCTTTGTAAAAAAAAAATGTGCAGGACTTAAAAAGTTATTCCACTCTTCACTTGGTGCCCTTAGTACCTCACTTTTCTCACTTCCCCTAAGTTAAGATGCTCTTTAACTTCAGGTTTTCTTTGACAGACATTGTTGGAACAGCCCGTCCTGACGAGAAGGCCATCATGACCTATGTTTCTAGCTTCTACCACGCCTTCTCAGGAGCCCAGAAGGTATCGCAGGATTCCAAGCTCCTTCCACACAGCGCACCTGGTCCTCTTGCTAATGTCCAAGCCTCTTTCTTGCTCTCCCTTTCTTTCTCTCTCTCTCTTTCCTTTTCTTTCTCTTTCCTATCTAGCTACGGGCATCTTTGTTATTATTATTTGAGAGCAGCGTTGTCTTAGTGGTACTCCAACTGTATAGGAATCTGGGAGGGCGTATTAATCAAATACAGTTCTACAGTCAGTGATGCAATGCCAAGCTATTTTCCATATAAGTCTGGTGGCCTCTTTCAAAGCACTAGGAACTCTTCCTTGACCCACTCAGTGCAAGCATTTCTCCTGAGGTGATTTTCAGGAATATTAACTTTAACCAGGAAAATAAACAACTGACCTTCTGCAAAGATGTTTTTCATCCACGATGCCTCAGCAATACAACTTTGTGAATGAAGTACTGTAGAAGTTGACAAATAAATACCCATCGTGTCACTTTGTGCAGAATTGTTTTGCTGATGTCAAAAGACCTTACCTTTTCAAAAGAAATTGTTATAGGGTCAGTTCTACTTGTTTACAGTAAAACTGCACAATCGTGCAAGTGGCTGGATTTCCTAGATAAGTATGTTTACATTCTTTTCTTTTAATCCCTTGAAATGTTGCTCATTCTCCAAGTAAGAACTTGTCACTGAAGATTATAATTTAATGAATCAATTGTTCCTTGTTGTCTCATAATTTGTTCTGGATCAAAGGGGCTTTGCAGTACTGTTCACATTTGCTTAGAAGTAAATGTGATTGAATTAAGTAAGAACTAATCCTGAGTTACTGCAATGAACTGCAGTATAAATAAGGAGCTACTATTTCATGTCAGGTCGTGGATGATTTCATATCAAGATTTAGGCTGACAGATGCTCCCCATCTTTCATTTAGAAGACATAGATGTGTATTGGGTATATGAGCATGAAAATGGAAATTTAGAAAATTAACTATACAATTCCAAACAAAGATGCAGCGTGAAAGTAGATTAGATAAGCTTGCCTTTCCCAGTTTCAACTTGCAAACTACTTCAAAAAGACATGAAAAAGCATAAAATTGGACTCAAGGCAGCAATAGATAGAAGAGGCACCAAAATACACTTAAAGGTTTGGGGAATATTTACAAAATAATTCTGGACTAAATGGGCTTGATCTTACTCTACAAAAATGTATGTTGTTAAACATACATGCATATTCCAAATATTGTAGTAATTCAAACAAGTGACTGTTAAATCTGTTGAACTGTGTTGAATTCAACTTTAAGATAGGCCTCTCACTTTTGTTTTGAGAGATATATGTCTTCTAAAACAAAGCAGAAGGAAATCTAAAACATTTGTTACTGTATTTCAAACCTTCCAAATGATTAAAAACGTTCAGTATAAAATACATTTCCGGAATTCCACTATATCACTGATCTTATAATGGAGTTCAGTCTACCTTTTCTTGGATAGTAATCCAATATCCAATCCGATTATATGGCATAGTTGATTTATGATATTTTTATATTGGGCAAGGAATTAATCCAGAGCTTTTTTGCTGCATATGCCTGAAATAACAAGCATTCAATATCCCCCCCCCCCTTTTTTTATTCTAAAATTACAAACCTGAGATTTCTGGGGATCGGGTATATTTCGTAAGATAACACTAAGGGCTGATCTGTCTGACCCAGAAGGATCACACAATGCATATAATCTATTTCCATGAGTGGTTGTTTCCCTTGGCAGTAATTCTCTCTTTAAGGAAAGCTAACATGTTAAAGAAAAAGCAAGATTTCTTTGTTCTGATATAGTAACACTTAGTAAGAGAGAAATTCTGTTTGTTGAGGAATGTTCATTTACGGTAGTCATGCACCTTGGAAGTTACACTGTTTTAGAAGGGAGTGCTTTCCCAAGATATAGTTTGGTTCTAATTTGCCAAAAGGTTTATTCACTCAAAAGAGGGCTATAGTTATCAAGGATTTTTATGAGCATGAAAGTTAGTAAACAAATAACTCATCCAAAGAAGTTATAACCTTGCTTTGTTTTGCTAGGTCTATTTTCTTCCAGGAGTTGGTTTCCTAGAAACTTAATTTTGCCCATTTCAAAGTGGGCTGAATATACTGACTGTGGAGTTGTGTATTTTTTTTTTTAAAGCAAGTTCAATAGTGTCGTGTAAAACTGACAGGGGTGGTGGTGGTAGTAGGTTCATGGAGTCCACAAAGCCAATTCTGCCAGTCATATTCTGATTCAAATTCCCAGCACTCCGCATGGAAATCTGTTGGCCTGTCCTGCAATGCATGATGGGAAGTTTCCCCCCTCTCTTATCACCCATGACTGTTTTATTTTATTCTGTGTGCTGCTTCTTACTTTATCCTTTCAACCTCTTCTCCTTCTTTGCACAGATATTATAGGCACGCTAAGGCCGGATGAGAAGGCCATTATGACCTATGTTTCATGTTACTACCACGCCTTCTCAGGTGCGCAGAAGGTGAGCCTTTACTCCTAACCACTCCTCCTCCTCCTCCTCCTATTTCCCACCCATCAAATTTAGAGAAAAGTATTATAAACTCTTACAGATATGGAATCCAGTGCTGGCTTTCATTTTGAGCTCTAACATTATCATTCCTAATATCTTGGGGATTTAAAAAAAAGACCATTAACTTTGCTGAGCTCTCTGTTTTTTTTCTTGTGACATAGAAGAACTCTGCTTTTTCCTGAACACATTTTCCCACCAACAGCTCACAGGCTGTATTGACACTAATCCAAATTAAGGAAACACGTTCTACTTTATTTGACCACATTCATGTCTTCTCCAAGTGGGAAGCGTCCTCAAAGTTTCACTTTTCTCTGCAAGGTGCAGAATTCCTTGGAATCTCATAAGCCCAATTGTTCTTCAAGACTGATATAGCACTAGTCTACTATTGACAGTAGTGAAACAGTTGGGGATGTTTAAAAAGGCCAGTTTACAGGTGTTTTACTAGTGTGGTAATAACTATCATTGCACTAGAGGGTAAGATCCTGCTGCAAGTAGAGCTCAGCCACACTTCTTCTTTTCAGATGTTTTGCAAGTGCAACCACACAGACTTCAATGTGGAGTGAAATGCCCAGTTGTGGGACCTGTACAGAGAGGTCCTTTTTAAACTCTTCCAATGTTTTTTCTTCTCAAACATGGTTTCCTCTCAAATTGAATCTTTATCCCAGTTCTTGTAGAGGATAAATTAGAAATATCCCATAAATGGAAGGAATCGTGACTCATTTTCCCTGAGAGAAGGGCAGAATAGAGATCAGGCAAGAAAATCTGGCAGAAAATGTTAGGAGGAACAAGGAGGAGCAGACCCTTCATTCTAAGCTTTCTTTCCAGGCTACAGTTTCTGTATCTGTATTGAAAAAAGCTGTACGTGAGTGCCATTGTATATGATTTGTTTCCTGTAGTGGGAAAAAAAAAAGCCAGCCATTCAAAAGGTTTTTTTTTTTCTGGTTTTTTCAATAAGCGAGAGGATTCCATTGCTATTGGCTACATATATGAATAGCAGAGTTATAGATTCCAGCTTGTTTATAGTCATAGACACAAACTTGCTCTTTAGGATATATGTAATCATAAAAAAACAAAATCCCTTCTCTCCTGTTGATAGTGTTTTAATATCAATGTGATCAGAACATGCCAATGTGGACCTCCCAAAACAACTTTTTTTTAAAAAAGAAGACAAATGTGTCCAATTTGCCAGATCCACCCTCAGCAAAAAACTTCTCAGGAGTCATTCTGAAGATCCCAGGTTTTTCCTCCACATGAGGAGAAAACTCTAAGGCCACCTTGACACTTAAATGCAATATTAAGTCCTGTCCTACCTTGCTTTCTCCAACCTGGAACTCCCCTTTTATGTGCTGGAAGCGCTGCATTGGAGTGAAGAAGTACCTTTATACTCCAATACACTTCTTGGGGTACAGTTGTATTAATATCTAGTCCTAAGGCTAGATTGTATTACACCAGTTTCTGCATACTCTTTTCTTTTTCTTGCTTATCCTTGCTTCCACTGCTTTGTCTTCTTCTGCCACTCAGTGGTGTTCCTGGCATTATTTTTACTTCGTGTCATTTGCAATGTTTTCTTATCCTTTCAGCTTTGTTTTGTTTTTTTAAATTCTCTATAATCATCCCTCCATTGATATTTTTCCCCCCATGCCATACAGCTACTAGCTGCTCTTCCCTTGAATTTTTTTGTACTTGGGCACAGCCTGTATTTGCTTTCTATGGATTCCACTTCACTGATTGTGTGCAGTTTGTAAAAACAACAACAACAACAGATTACATGTGTCATTTGGAATTAGCATTAATGCATTTATCTATACCTGAGTATAAGCTACCAAGGGGAAAGCAGCCTTTAGTCCATGTTCTTATAGCTTCACGTTGGATCCTTGTGCTCACTTGAGGACAGCTGATGTGAGCCTTAATCTTGTTCACGGCACAAGGCAATCTCACCCTAACTTTCCATTGTGTAATCTTCTTATAATAACAATTAGCATGCACATTTTTATTCGTTTTACAAATTGATTATCAAACCTATAGGGTTTTAAAGTTTTCATTAAACTAAAATATTATAAACTAAGCTGAAAATACAGACCCAGTTCTATCAGTAGCTGATAAGTTGCATTAGTTTCTGATGGAGTTGTTTCCAGTAGTACTTCACTGTCACCTTGGAAATGATAGAATTGGGCCTAAAACTTAAATAATTTGCTTAAAGTGACTATTTGAGGAATATACTTTGCAGAAGGATGTCACTGATAGCAGATCTTCTTAATGTGTGCAGAGAAGTGTGTGTTTTAAAAGAACACATTTTTTTACTAATTCTCCCTTTAATATAAGAAACAGTTTGAGAAAACTGGGATATAAATTGAATTAATATCCATTTATACCAATTATTTTAAATTGAAAACACAGGTTTTCAAATACTTGTGTTACCTGTTTACTAAACACCTTCAACTTTTCTAAAGCTGTTTCAGTGCTTAAGAGACAACGTGGATTATAAATACAAGTTCTATTTTAGAAAGGTGCTGAAAACTTTGCTCAGTTCTGCTTAAGATTGATGGAAAATCCTCTTCTGTAAATACTATGAAATGAAGCAGAAGGCAGAGTATATACATCAACATATACAGAGTTCATTTTTAGACTTACCATATTTACAATCAAAGACTTTTGTTTGAATACATAGATTCGGTTTCATTTCTTTGGAAAGTAGCAATTTGACAGAAGTTTTCCAGTAGGTTTCAGTATGTTAACTGAAACCCTTGTCAGTAAATAAACAGAAATATATACTTTTTGCTACTTGTTTTAAATAACAATTCAGTATTTCACTTCTTTCTGAGTGATAGGTGAACACAACTGTTAAAATAACATTTCCATCCACGAATGAATAGATCCTATGTTTAACCTGAAATTAGTATTGTTACCCATCTTGTTAGAAAGCTTTTCTCAGAAGGTACTTCAAATAACTGGTGTAAAGTTTATTATAAATAATTGATCGAGTATCTGCCTTCCCCAATCTGATAGCTATGAGAGGAATTGGACAAAACCATGGGTTGGATGGAGACAGTGGGATTTGAAGTCTAACATATCAGCCATGTTCATATTAACATGATGGATCTGGCTCAGATCATGAGTAACTGTCTTACCTGGAATTAGTTAACAGTCAAGACAGAACTATTGGCTGACTTAGTTATATCAGAAATCAGTCACTTCGGGCAGAATCCCATACATCTTTGTGTAGTTGATAGGCTTGTGCTCCCTGTTTTAACGTTTCACAAAAAGTGTGGTTACTGACAAATTCATACTTCCTGTTTTGTTTCACAAAAAGTACATTGTGTAAAAATGGGGAGTGGGGGTGGGAAGCCTTAAGTTTCACATCCCCACAATTTACCTGCAAGAAAGTGAAAGAATTAAGAAATACACAGCCACTCTAGCTTCTCCCTTTTGTATCTTAGGACTGTAAGAGAGGCTTCAAGTTTGCTTTCTTTCAGAATCTCAAATAATGCAAAGGCCCTTGGTTTAAGTGAAGGCATAACCCACTGGTTAACTCTAGGTACACAAGAGGCACAAAGAAGATGAAACTGACTCAGAAATGGCCTGGCTAGAGGGTATGCATGACATAATAGGTCTTCCATTGTCTTTGGAATGGGACGACTTGCCCCGGCCAACTCACTGTGGGACAATTCAATGCAGGATAATTCAAGAGAGAGACAAAAAGGAAAAGTGACTCTACGCTCTGGCTGACTTCAGCCTTGAGGAGTTCTAACTTGGGAAGATTCAAAGCAAGACAAGGCCTGCTGTCATTTACTTGTCCCTCTCTTGAGTGACAACTTATCCTGTGTTGAGTTGTCTCTTGGCAACTTAGCAGGATGGTTGAAGTGAGTCGGCTGGGACGAGTTGTTCTAGCATTGGCTTGGCTAACGGTCTCCTCGAACTATGGCCATTTTAGAGGGGATCAGGGTGAGGAGGCTTGCCCCAAGGATTCGGTTCCTATGAAGCTTTTTCCTGACCCATTTCTGTTAGCTGGCAGGGCTAATGCACAGTGAGTGTGCAGCATTTTGGCACAGGCCTAGGAGCACATGGTTTATCTTTTCAGTCTCCACCCCAATTCTTGACTAGGTGATTTACTGTGATGTCACTCCATTTCTCATTCAGATTTCTCATTACTGCTACCAGCTCTGAAGGGGAGGTCACATGATCAACTTTCTGCTTCTTTCATTCTGTTATACTGAGTCACTGAAGGTACAGGGCCCCTACCTGTCATGACGTGTGTGTGTGTGTGTGTAGGGTTTCTTTTCCTTCATTTGATTTGTATGTGTGTGTGTGGGGGGGGGGGGTGTTACCTGAGTATTTCTCTAAATATACACTTGCTATGGTCAGTTTGCTTCCTTTCCTCCCCAGCTGCTTCTAACTTTCATAACCCTAAGGTGCATGAGCATTTTTATTACTAAATTGGTACTTATAACTTGTTTTTAATACTTTTATTTGTAGATTTCTGGAAATAAAGCCTTTTAATTCAGCTTTAGTGTTTTTTTTATGTTTCCTGAAAAAAATGGATATTGACTTTTATTTATGGATTAACTTAGAAGTGCATTCTGCAGTAACCATGTTTGTTCTGTGTTTTCTTAAATGTGATAATGAAGCAAAGAGGTGAGCAAAACTCAATTTGCAGCTCTCAGAGCCACTGCAGTTTGGCATCTTTCAGGGAAATTCCATGGATGTGTCTTTGTCCAAGCTACTCTTATACTTAGTTCATTAATTAAGATGCCTTTTTTTTTAACTGGACAATGACCCAGAAAAATGGTGCACTCTGATGAGTGAAACTTCAAGACAAATGTAGCTTGGAAGAAAACTTTTTTATAGTCTAAGTACAGTAAAAAAAATACAGTTGAAAAAAATCCCTTCAAAATAATTGGATCCATAATAGAGAGAACAATCAGTTCACATAAGTCTGTAGATCATTTTTCACTCTGTGTTATGTATAATACAGTACAATATATTTTATCAGCAGTAAATTTTGTAACATAGCCAATTTCTCACTTCCCAAACCAATGCCTCAAGAGTATAGCTACTTACAGCTGGAATTTCATCCTCCTTAATTAAACTGGTTAAAAGTGTTTGCACGAGCACAATGTTCTGTAAATTGCAGAGAATTTAATTACTGTATATTATGTGATGTATCTAAAACTAAGCATGAGTCAAAACTGAGACTTAATTTGGAACAAAAATATATCAAATTGTGCTGTCAGTATCCAGATTGCTAGAAGATACTTGCAGAATTTGAAAGCTTGTATTTTTATTGGTCAAACCAAGGTAAATAGAAGCAAATTATTATTATTACCATCTGTTCACAACAATGTACAGTCACAGCTGCCAATTCTTTAGCTGGTGTTGGGAAGAACTTATATGTGTTGAGTTCTTCCCAAGAATCTAGGATGTCACAATGCATCAGTGTAGTATATGTGTGGCTCCAAATAGTGTGGCCTTTTGCAACTGATAATTATTATTGACTGACTTTAATACAAGCTTAAAATCATAAAAGTTTCAGTGTACAGGGAACAGTATTGTACTGCACTTTAATTAGAAGATGCAGATCACATATGCAAAATAATAAAATAAAGCAACGGTATAATTAAGCATTTAACCTAATAAACAAAGACTGCAAAACATAGTTTTTTAGGATAACATTTTTATTATGGCACTTTTAAACGTAGGGCACACCCATTTCCTAGAGAAAAAGCAAGACAATTTTGCTGTTTCGTTGATCTCCTTTTTTGATATCAAATACTTTGTACCAACCTGGTTATCAGGATCAGAGGAGATTTAAAATAACTATTTGCAACAGAGTATGCTTTGGATGCTTCCTCTTTAATTTGGGATGATATAACCATGTATTTTAAAATACATATTTGTTCATTTTGAGTACTATTATTTATGAAGTTTTTCTTTACTTTTTCACTAAAAGTTTCTAAAGCAAAAGCTCAGTTCTCTGCCATAGGTGGTCCCATATAATAACGTAAAGGAGTATTTGAACACTTTGGCACAAAGCTTGGACTATGTTTGTCATTTATTGGACCATTTTGATAGGATACAGAAGTTCAAACATGCTAGAGATTTGGGGTTACTGTTTGCTAGCAACCAGTAAAACCCACAAGACCAAAAGACAGAAAGTTACAGAACAGCTGCTCTTGTTTTTAAAATAAAATTATTGTGAAGTAAAATTTTGCAAATAATTTAGTTGAAAGAATATTGTGGCATAGATAACTCCTGACCATTGGCATTTTGCTGGATGTTACAAAGGGACAAGTGATGTTACATGTTATGAGATCATTTACATAATTTAGATGATGACCTTATGACTCATGTGACATCATTATATGGCTTGTACAAAATGCCTATCCTCATAACAGTGCAAAGGGTCATCAGGTATTGTTTTTAACTGGAGTCTGAATTCAGGGCTTGTTGCTTTTCTTCCTCTTCTTTCCATTGATTACTTCAGGCCCTTTTATCTTTGATGATTTTGTTTTAGAGGGAAAAAAAAACCATTTCAGGTTGGAGAAATTTTTTCATTTTATGAAAAAAAAAACCATTTCAGGTTGGAGAAGTTCACATTCAAATGGAAATTCCCAAAATGTGCCTCTCATCCTAATCTCCCAGAAGTGGTGGTACTAACAAGTTTTAAAAGAAAATGGGACAAGTAACATTCTCTTAGAAATGGGTTGGAACGTGGAACATCTTGGCTAATGATACTGGTTTTTTTCCCTCTCTTGTTCTCTTTTTCTCTTGTTAACAGGCTGAAACAGCAGCCAATCGCATCTGCAAGGTGCTGGCTGTGAATCAAGAGAATGAACAGCTAATGGAAGACTATGAGAAGTTGGCCAGTGATGTAGGTAGCCTTGCTTTCAATTCATTTGGTATAGCCAGGAGAGTTCTTTAGAATAGTTTAAATTACTGGAGTGCAACAGCAAATGTGCGAAGAAACAGAGCAGCACTGCTGTTTACAGCATTCTATTTTTTATTATTTAGTAGATTTATATGACCTTCCATTTCAACTCTGGGCAGCTAGCAGTATTAAAAAGCTAAATGCATACAGAATAAACATAAAACAAACAGGAACCAGGAAAAATTACAAAAACACCTGTCCAACATTCAACATAACCAGAAGATAGGGTTTGCATCCCCAAGGTCCCAAGCTTCAAAACAGAGCCAAGTCTTCAAAATCTTACAGCAGGCCAACAGGAGCGGGAGCAATCTAATCTCCAAAGGGATGATATTTTAGAGTGTAGACCCCATGAAACAAAAGGCTCTCCTCTGAGCCCTATCAGCCCACACGTGGTTGGGATCTGAAGCATGCCCCTCTTTATGGTCCAGATGGGACAGGTAAAGACAGCTGGAGAGCCCCTATCCCAGGAAAGTCAGAATGGAATATAACAATCAAAATCTTTGTGAACAATTGCAACTGGGGCATGCTACTGCTATGGCTCTTGGGATGGTTCCTGGAACCGTGGCTTCATAGAATATTTACATTTACACTAAAATAGTACTAATGTCAGAAGTACATACTACTAACATTATCTGAGTTCTGTGGTAATTTAAAAAGAGACTGCATAGAACCAAGATTAAGTAGCCAGATAGTAATAGATAAATATAATAATACATCATTCAATCTGTAAGACAAACAGATGTACATTATGACCCAGAGTCAGCTTTGTCAGGTAAAGTAGACAGGAAACATGGGCAGATGAGCTAGTTTTACTTTATTGTGAGATTACATTAACAGAATGTTGCAAGTCTGAAAGTATATATATATCTTCCCCCGCCCCCGCCCCCCATCCCCTTTACAGCCCAAGAAACTAGGGAAAGTCTCTTCTGAGCCTCTGGCCTTGCCCACATTCCTGCTTTAGGTTGTCTTTTATCTGACCATTCCCTTGGCTGCCTCTCCTTGCCTTGTCTCCCAAGGTCATTCTCACATATTATTACATTCAGGGAGAGAACTTTTGCTTTTCTAAATGTTTGAACAGTTATCTCTAATCAAGACAGTTCCACAAGACATGAAGAACTGCTCCCTCTCCCCATGTGCTATAAATACACCTCTCTTTAGATAAGTCCCTTCCTAATACTAAACCTGCCTCCCAAAACCAGTCTCGGGGATGAACAAACAAATTTGTCATGCGGCTGTAAAGACAAAAGGGGAAAAGGCTCCCTCAAGCTGAATTCAATGTGTCTCTGTGTGATTTGCCTGGCAGTAATAAAGAAGAGATTTGTTGTGACCTTCTTCCAGAATATTTTAAGACTTCCCTATCTAGCCAGAGTCTTGACATTTCCAAATAGCCTTCCATCCAAATGCTAGTTAAGTTCACTCTACTTAATTTGGGGGAACCAGCCAAGCTTGTCGGGGTGCTGCTACCTACTATGGAAGAAAATGCAAAATTTCCCAACAGAGAGCAAAGTCTTGGCCAAATGTAAAACTAGCCATGGTTTTGGTTTCCAGCAATTCTGACTTTTCCCTTCTTGGTGTTTCCAGCTGTTGGAATGGATCCGGCGCACTATACCATGGTTGGAGAATCGGGCACCTGAGAACACCATGCAAGCCATGCAGCAGAAACTGGAAGATTTCCGAGATTACCGTCGCCTTCACAAACCTCCCAAAGTCCAAGAGAAATGCCAGCTGGAAATCAACTTCAACACTTTGCAAACTAAGCTGAGGCTTAGCAACAGGCCAGCCTTCATGCCTTCAGAAGGGAAAATGGTTTCAGTGAGTGTGTTAGATTAATGAGTTCATACACAATGACTTGGCAAAAGGGGTTTCCTACCGTTACTGCTGCTTTCATGGGCCAGTGGAACTCAGTTTTCTAGAAACTGATATGGGCCTTACTATATGGGCATGTAGTACTACAACATGTAGTAGCCAGAGATTACAAATTGCCAAGTGATACCGTACTATTCTAACAGGTTGTCCCTTCTAGAAAACAGACTACCACATATAAGACTTTTTGTTTTAACCTAAGATAACTGAATAATAAAGTCATATACTTTTTAAATGGTTTTGTTAGATTTAAATCCATCCTCCTTTCATGAGCATGAAATAGTATTTTTAGTGCTCCTTCTTCCAGTCCCCCGTCCCCCCCACATCAGCTTGCCCTGAGTTAGCTTGAGCAGAAGAATGAGCATCCATGGTCAATAGGGGACTTGAAGCTGGATCTCTTAGTCCAATACTAGGTTATACCATGGTGGCTGTTTTAGAATAGAAATCTCATAGCACCAAAAACCTACACATTAGAGAAGGCAGACAGCATCTTCCTAGATCAGGGGTGTCCAACCTTGGCAACTTTAAAACGTATGGGTTTCAATTCCCAGAATTCCCTCTGTCGACCCTGGAGCCCTCTTGAAACATATTCAAGGTTGCCACAGCAAAGCTGGATAAGACCTGTGGGAAAGGGAGTAGAGATAGTTGTGGGAAGATATAGCCAAAATAACATTCTTTCTTCTGGGAACCAAGGACATTCTTACCAACACCTGGAGGGGCATAGATGGGAGCCATCCGGACCTGGGACTGTGACCTGATTGGGGCATGTGATAGTTGTGTGTAATGGGGGGGGGGAATCTTTGGGTTTTGAATTGGGTGGGGTCAGCATCCACAACTAATAAAGTTGTCAAGGTTGGACACTTCTTCTCTAGATTTATAGCAATAAGTGGCCTCTTCTTAAACAAACTGTTCCTTAAATAAAGGAAAATCTAAGAATCAAGTTCATGTGAAGTGTTAATACCACTTTATAATGCCTTGGTAAGGCCACACTTGGAATACTGAATCCAGTTTTGGTTGCCAAGATGTTAAAAAAGATGTTGAGACTCTAGAAAGAATGCAGAGAAGACAAAGATGATTAGGAGACTGGAGGAAAACAAAGAACCGTTGCTGGAACTGGATATGTCTAGTTTGATGAAAAGAAGGATTAGGGGTTGTCACCCCTAATAGTAGTGTTCCAATATCTGCCGCAAAGAAGTAGGAGTCAAGCTATTCTCCAAAGCATCTGAGGGCAGGACAAGAAGCAATGGATAGAAACTAATCAAGGAGAGAAGCAACTTAGAACTAAGGAGAAATTTCCTGACAGTTAGAACTATTAATCAGTGGAACAACTTGCCTCCAGAAGTTGTAAATGCTCCACATTGGAAATTTTTAAGAAGAGATTAGATAACCATTTGTCTGAAATGGTGTAGAATTTCCTGCTTAAGCAGGGGTTGGATGAGAAGACCTCCAAAGTCCCTTCCAACTGTTTCAACTTTGTTACTCAGATTCAAATAATTATATTTCTTATTATCAAAATCTCTGAGAAAATCCTTCAGCACCATATCAGTCCCAGGAAGGAAATGGAGATACATCCCTTTGCAGGAGAACTTCAGGCCTTAGCAACTTAAAATGTTTGCTAGTGATCCTCTCCAAATAATCTGTTATCTGGCCCAATCCTTTCTGATTACAGTAGTTAACTGCCTTTACCTCCCACCTTGTTTTGTAACAGATCCCCTGCCAGATCATTTGCCTGCTGATCTACCTGCCAGTCTTTGCCACCCATTCATAGTGTAATTGTAGAGGCTCCCCAAGCTTAATTTTCACAGTGTTGAGAAATGTTTCAATTATTCTGAATCCATAGGCCTTTTCTTGATAGTATTATGCTTCTGCTGTGGTTATACTACAGGATATAAATAACGCCTGGAGTGGCCTGGAGCAGGCTGAGAAAGGCTATGAAGAGTGGCTGTTGAACGACATTCGGCGATTAGAACGACTGGATCATCTGGCAGAGAAGTTCCGGCAAAAAGCTTCCATTCATGAATCCTGGACAGATGGTAACGCAACATCTAAATGTGTCCTATTATTATTAGAGATTTTTGTAGTCTAGACCAGGATAGACAAAAGGGATGATAAAAACCATCAAGTTAGTAGGATCGAAACTTTGCTTACAGGAGTAACGCATATGCATTAGAAGGATAGAATACCACTGTTTATATACATAAATGTTAGTATATTGATATATTATACACAATTCAATAGAACAGGGGAAAGCTTTCTACTAATAGAACTTTTAGGTGCCTCCAGATCCCAATTCTTAAACAACTTCCCCACCACAGCAAAAAAAACAAACAAATTATAATTTGATATATGTACATTCACTTCTTAGGACCTGTGTCTGTTCACTATCCTATAATTTCAGTTGTTCATTTAGTCAGCAGTTTTGAGAAGAAAACATTCCATGTGCTTAATGTACATTCAACAGTGACAAAAGTTGTCCAATATTTATCTTCCCAGATCAAGTTAGGATCCTCTATAGTGAGTATCCTCTTCCCATTGGCTCCCAGAGGTAGGGCTAAAAATGTTTTGATCTTGCTTGGTGTGGAAAGGAGACGGCCCAGCTTTGCTCTGCTGAGCTTTGCCAAATCCTCATTGGACCAGGATTCCCTTAATTGAGTCACCATCCTTGCACCAAGTATTATTCTCAGCCTTCAGTGTCTTATTGCTCCAGAGAACCTACAAAACACACCTTCAATTCACCTCTAAAGGCAGGGAAGCACTTGATTTGATCAGATATCTCCGTCAAGAAATACGCCTCCTGAAGACGCTACCATTTTTAAACATCAAATATTCCCCACCCCCATGTAATAATTAATTGAGCCATGCCGCAATGAATTCAGGTCATCATAGTGATCACCCAGCCCAAGAAGGGACAACTTGTGACTTTCTAGCCAGTTGTCCCATGGGGAGCATGGCCTGTCACCAGCCTGCAGCACCTGATGGTACCTTTCATAGGTTGGACAAGATTTTGCTCATGCACCTCTCTTCCAGAACTTAAGGACATAAAAACTCAGAATCAGCCTTTTAAAGCAGGCTAAGCCAAGAAACAGGAATTCCAGAATGCTACTTTATTGTTACAGGATTTAACCAAGATTCTCTCCATCTAGTCTTATACTAAACAAAATTAAGGCTGAAGTTCTTTGGAATTTATTTCTCATACTTTCCTGTGTCTCTGGGCAGGGTAATATCTTCTCTAAGTCCCTCTTCAACAGCTCACCCCTTCATCCTCCTCTTAATATGCTTTCATATCTTCTCCAACCCGAAATTCCCTTACACTCATTGAAGTTGAAGAGCTCCCTCAAGCGGTGGCTCCCATCTTACAGGAGAATCTTTACAGCCTTCTCACCAGATCTAATTCTCCATAGATGTCAGGCTGATGACCATACTTAGTAGCCTGGGGAGTCTAGCGAAAGCAACAGCAAAGACCAAAATAAGCTTTCTGGAGCTGCACACAATACCTTCAACCAATTCCATATCAGGCAATGAGGAGTCAGCAGTTTAATTCAGCTAAGGAAGGATGCAACTGAGCTCTATCCTGGTTGAAGAAAATATACCGTAGCTTGTGGCAGAATATGATTAAGGAAACCTTGACATATCTGCAATGCTGGCTCAGTTGCAATACTTGGACCCTGGTGAACGAAGTTTTGCTCTCAGGGCATTCAAGCTTTTTTTTTTTTAATGTTTGTGTATCTTTGGTCAACTCCAACCAATTACAGGCTGGAAAGCTTCATTTCATGTTTTCCAACCAGAGAGAAAAGGCCACAAATGTTTTTACCAAACAACAGACTTTCTGCAACTTCTTGCAGTAATGCTCTCCTGGTTGCAGTTGTGTGTGTGGAGAATGACAGGACCAGCTTCTGATTCAAATAGCAAAGAGTCAGAGTTTGAGCTTGGGAGAAAGCTAAAAAGGATGAAATGTCTCTGGAGATTGTCAGTCATCCAGGTCATGGTTGTCCCAAAGGTGCTTTTTCAACTTTCTAGTTTTTCTTTGAAAACATTTCACTTCTCAGCCAAGAAGCTTCTTTAGTTCTGGCTAGATGTTGGGGAATGAAGGATTTATACTCCTTGCAGACAGCTGGTCATTTGCATTCTTTTAGAGCAGTATTTCTCAACCTTGGCAACTTTAAGATGCTTGGACTTCAACTTCCAGAATTCCCCAGCCAGCTTTGCTGTTTTAGAGAGTCATGAGGCCACCTGGATGTTTATTTCTGTCTTCAGGGTCACCTAAGTAATGCAAATTCATAAACGCATGGCATAACATAAGAGAACAAATCCATCAGGACAAGATTCAGCAGTCCATCTGCATTTCAAAGACAAAGGCCACTTTTTTTGAAGATAGCAAAGTCCACATTTTGGACAGAGGACCACTGGTTCAAAAGAGGCCACCTATGTCAAAATTGAACAGCCCTCTCTCCACAGAGGATATCTATCTTATCCCCAGTCTACAACACAATCCACACTCCAACAGTTCCAAGAAAGCTCCACACCCATTTGCACCAGTCAAATGACCCTGATGACACAGATCAATCTCCAGGTGGCCTCAATGACTCTAAAAGAATGCAAGAAGAAGGGCATTAATTCTCCTGGCCTCATGCCCTGAAAGTGGAACTTTGGCCAGAGTGGATATTATGGATATCTTCTACTCTAGATTATCATAGTTCAGAAGACCTTCTCTTGTCCATATTTAAAACCTAGCTGCAAGTAACAGGGATGAGACTCTCTATGGATTGTTCTTTGCCTAATTTATGGTTCAGTCAGTTTTAGTGTTCTATGCGAATTGGTTTGCAACCAAGCACATTGGAAATGTGCCAATTGCCTCTTGCTTTTTTGCTGCTGTAGCAGAGGTGAAATTCAACAGGTTCTAGCAGGTTCGCTAGAACTGGTAGTAAATTTTCTAAGCAGTTCGGAGAACCAGTTGTTAGAAGAATTCTCCTTTTGTTTTCTCCCATTTTACAGGGTTAATCCATTCAAGTGTTGTTTCTAGCCTAATCTTTATCGCCCTGCTTACAGAAACTGCCCACCCAGTCACATGACCCCTCCAGCCACGCCCACAGAACCAGTAGTAAAAAAAATTGAATTCCACCATTGTGCTGTAGGACACTTGGTCTGCAAAGCTTTATTGACAACGATCTCCAGGTGGTTCAAGGTCAAATTAATACACAAGACACAGAATAAGCCTGCCGCATGGAAATTTTGGGCTGCTCCACTAAAAACACATCCACCTTGGCAATCTTTGATACTTCTGTCTTACAGGATTTACACCTATAAGACTTCCACAGGGACACCTACTTGTTTCTTTATTAAAATCAGTACTTACATTTCAGCCAAAGTTTCCTTTGGTGGAAGTTGTAGCTGTAAAAGGACTAGGGGCACTGGATATAATAATACCCTGCCTTCGGGTATGTCCCATTATAAGACATCTTGATTTTGCTATATGAAAATAGTATATTAATTATGCCATGAAGATTGATTTTTTTTACCAGGGACAGGGCATCCACCTTATCGGGCATGGGCAAAGTAGAGGGAAGATGTGCAGGGAGCATCAGCATCTATAACCAATTGTACAAATGTCACACTTTGATGCTTACCTTTCTCAAGTATATTTCCTTTTATGTCTCTTTTTTGGGTTATGGTGAAACTGGGAAATTTGCTAGCCCTCCCCTTTCAGCAACATTAAAAGATTTTTAACATTACAGTCCTGTCTGTAGAGTACATGGAAGGGAGATTAGGATGGTTTATGTTCCAGAAAATGGGAGGACTGAAAAATGATTGAACTTAAAGACATTGCCAGATAAATATGGTGACTCTGAATTGATATTTCATAGAACAAATCTTATTTCTTACTAATATGATTAAGCTACTATAAAAGAACTTCTATTAGAAGATACTTCTTATGTAAATTGATCACTTTTAGACCCTTTTTATTCATTCCTCTGTGCTGTGCCTTCTCTTGATAGGCAAAGAAGCCATGTTGCAGCAGAAGGATTATGAAACTGCCACCCTCTCGGAGATCAAGGCTCTGCTAAAGAAACATGAGGCATTTGAAAGTGATCTTGCTGCTCACCAGGACCGGGTAGAACAGATTGCTGCTATTGCACAAGAACTTAAGTACGGCTTCCATGTGCACGCTGTTTACTTTTTGCTGGTTGATGCTCTTTTTTTCCCCAAATTCAGCTCTGTTCCTTTTTTAAATCAGAAGTTTAGAGAGGCACAGTACCCCCACCACCACCAAAAAAGGGGGGGACCATTGGGACAAGAAGGGGAACTATGCACTATGGCATCTAACAAACCATGAGAGATGCATAGCTGATGTGCATAGATTACATATTTCATCATTCATTTTTGAAACTTAATTTGGTCCGCAAGCTCAAATAAGGACATCCAAGCCTCTAAATCAGCCCTCCTCAATCTAGTACTGTCATTCCCAGCATTCCCAACCACCATCAAAATAATAGTAATTATATCTTGGGCATCAGGTTTACAAATGCAACTAACAAGAGGAGATTAAAAGTTTGATTTGACCTGAGCTCCATTTTTTAAAAAGTTTTTGCAAACATTTATGTTGTTTCCAATCTACCTAACATCCTAGGGATTGCCTCCTTTTCATGTCTTAGGCAGGTATGGCTCATCTTAGCTTTTTGAGCTCAGTTAAGGCAGTAGAGTTATCCTCTTGTTTGGCAAGAGATAATTTAAGTTCAGATACAATAGAATTAAAACTTAATTGGATACTAACTAGTAACTACATAGCTCTCACCTCATCTGTTGATTAAGAAATTCAAGGCAGATAGGAAAAAAATGGATTCAGCATGCCACTAATATGATTTGATGCTACAAAATTATGGAGGATGAAAACTATAAAAATACATCAGATGAATGCTTTATATGTAAAAATATTCTGGACAAAGCTGTTTAGAATGGATAGCAGGATCTTGGGTTACATGGACTTTGTTTTCTCCAGCACAACAATTTATGACTTTTGTGTGTTATCAATTATCTACATCAGGGGTGTCAAACTCAAAGCCTGGGAGCCAAGTCCGGCCCACGAGGTACTTAGATCTGGCCTGTGGAGCTGCCCTGGAAACATCAAAGAACTGGCTCTCAGTGCTTCTGCCAGCAAAAACGGGCTCCCGAGGTCCATTTTCACTGGCAGAGGGTTGCAGGAGGCCGTTGCAGCCGAAAATGGAGCTTGGGAGAATGCTTTCACTGGCAGAGTACTCGGGCCACCACAGACGCCCCTGACAGGAGTGACGTCAAGCTGGCCACGTCTACCCTGACGTGGCCCTCAATGAAATTGAGTTTGACACCCCTTATCTACATTGTTTCATAAAATATTTTGTATTACTCTTCTACCAATGGGTTGGATAAAAAAAAAATCTTTTCTCTCTTTTTTTAAATCCTTGTTTTTGTTAGTGAGCTAGATTATTATGATTCACCAAGTGTCAATGCCAGATGCCAGAAAATATGTGACCAGTGGGATAACCTTGGAGCTCTAACCCAAAAACGACGAGAAGCATTGGAGGTAAAAGATGCTTGCACCATCTTACAATGTATTTTTCTACAATGAAAAATACAATGTATTTTTCCTAGTTTTTTTCTGAGTGTTCTGCTCTTAAACTTTGGGAGCAGGAAAGTAAAAATTGACTTCATGGTCAATTATCTATGGTAGTTGCTAGGGAAGAGTATATAAGATACGGTACTTGGACTCCCCTGATATTGCTGAGCTGTGAGTATCATTTTCAGCAGTCCTAGCAAACCTAACCAATGGTGAAGACAGAGAAAATGGTATTGCAGTAACTTTGGAGAACCTCAGGCCATGATTCCCCAAATATGGAAGGTGTTTTAAAGTGGTTCTTTTAAAAAGACTCTTCAGAAATCAAGGATTCCCATGTGAGATTGGAAGATGTTTAATAGAATTCCTAATAAGCTCTTGTTCTGCATCTTGCATTCCATAAAGACAGCTATCAAGAGGGGATTAAAAGTTTGCTTTGACCTGAGCTCAAATTAGATGGCTATGCAATCCTTATTTATTTGATTTGATTTTTCAGATTTATATTATATTTATAATGTCAAGTTAGGAGAGTCGATATCATTTAAGTGTCAAGCAAATATATTTTCTATTTTACATGATCTTTTAAAATTAGTAAGCACTCCAGATCCTTTTATTTGGCACTTAACTATTTCATTATTTATTGATTGTATTAATTTCATAGAGACTTTTTTATGTCCTCTTTTTGTTCAGTTTGATGGTAATTTCTCTTAAATGTTGATAGAGAAATTTAGGAGGAAGGAATGAAGAATATATATTCAATGCTGAGACTAGATTTTAAAGCTTATCAGACATTTGTAAAGACTAGATTTTAAAGCTTATCAGACATTTTATTCAATTTATTACACAAAACTTAAGAATCTACGAAGTACTTTGTTATATATTCCGCGATGTTCTCTGACATTTTTATACTCAAGAGTACCACTCTAGATCATTGCTTATTCTTCATGTAAATTAAAATTTAATGAATCTGTATGTCTGTCTGGTTTGTGGACTGAGTAAAAGAGGAACATAATTTGGAAAATATCCTTCTTTATAATACAAGGAAAAAGAATAAGCAAGAAAAATACCCCATTGATGTAGTTAATAGGGGTGTGTAGTAAAATGTTCCATCCTTATCAGAATTGTTTTAAATTGGCACATTTCTGAGGTGGTTAGAGCAGTATTGCATCTGTTCTTCTGATCTGGTAAGGTCAGAATAGTTTGCATCTTACTATATAGGCCATTCAATGTTCACAATAATATAATACCTTTTTTTGTCTAACATGCATTACTTTTTCCCTGGATTCCTTACAGAGAACAGAAAAATTGCTGGAGACAATTGATCAGCTGTATCTAGAATATGCTAAACGAGCTGCACCTTTCAATAATTGGATGGAAGGGGCTATGGAGGACCTTCAGGATACATTTATTGTCCACACAATTGAAGAAATTCAGGTATGTATGTTTGAAATACTGTCTTTTCAATCTTTGAGTATAGTAGATTCGTGACACTAGCTGATTCTGACATACTGTCTTCCCCAACAAAAAAAAAAATAGCTTTTCTTCTCCCACAGACACAGGCAGATGATAGCAGCTTTCCCTAAATGGATAAGAAATATTGGTGTGTGCCAGTCCATACTACATATACAGCTGGGAGCAAATACAGAACATGAAGGAAAAAGAGTTTCCCAGTCCCTTGCCCATTCCCCAGATCTATTTTCTAATATTTGTAGGAGTGGACAATCAGTCTGAATCAGTTTTTCTGGTGTTACCCCATCTCCCACTAAGCAAGATGTCATGATTTTGTAAAGCTAGGGAGACAGCTATACAACATATTCTTCTTTTCCATGGATCATAGTTAAGAGAATCATGGCAGAGGAGCAGCTATTAAGACCAAATCATAATATGTACGTGTCAAATATGTCTTTGTTTTAATGCATACAAGCAAATTCTTAAACCAGATCTAATGCTCAAAGGAGAGATGAGCTATTCTGTTTGAAAACGTTAGTCTGGATATCTAAAACTGTCAATAGTTGGTAAGCCAACTATGGGACATAATTTTTTGGATGTCCCTGGACTTTGTAGAATCAATATGCAAGTTTGGCTATAGTGTATCAAGGATTTTCCTTGAAAGAATGAGTGAAAAGTTGGCCTTAATCACAAATGCATAGGGATGCATTTATGTTTAAAAAGAAAAAATATCCTATTTCTGCTTCAGAAAGAATTAAATTTTATCCTTTAAGTGCTATAAAAATTTAGCCTATTAAATGATATAAAAATTTAGCTTCCAAGGTTATTAAAGAGACGATATGTATTTAGCAAACTTTGTCTTACAATGTTTCTGGAATGCTCTTAAAACAGCCACACTCTAGAAAATTGTATTTGAACCAAGTTTAAATTTTCTCTTTCCAAATTGTTTAAAAAAATTCTAATCTCTGAAAAAAAAGTATTTTCTTACCATTGCAGTGATGCCATGCACTTCTCTGTTGAACTGTTAAAGATAGATATAGATTTTTCTGTGCAGTATAAGAGTTTCTAATATTATATTTTAGAGAGAGTGTCATTTCTCATTACTATGTTATTTTATTTTGTCAGGGACTGACCACAGCCCATGAACAGTTTAAAGCTACCTTGCCAGATGCCGACAAAGAGCGACAAGCTATCCTAGGAATCCACAATGAAGTGTCAAAAATTGTCCAGACCTACCATGTCAACATGGCAGGAACCAATCCTTACACCACTATCAGCCCACAAGAAATCAATGGCAAATGGGATCGTGTGAGTTGTTTTCAAGTTTAAGCTGCTTGACCCTCTGGGTATTCTGGAACCTTTTTTAGTGGTTCTTCCCAAGCATTTCTTTGTAGAGTAAATCTTCCTAAACTCAATGGGACTTCATTCTGCAAAAGTATATATTAGATGTGCAACTTCAGTGTAAATTCTTGCAGGCGCCCCATGTTTTGTTCAACTTTTCTGATCTCTTGTTCTATAGGAAAGGGATCTTTAGTGTTGACTTCAAAAGCTAATTCTGAATTACATCTTATTCTTGACCCGTCAAAGAATAGATATTTACTGAGAGGCATGATGGCTTAAACCAGCCTTTCTCTATCTGATGCCATGCAGGTATTAATAATGTGCTTACCAGAATTCTTAGCTAGCATGGCCAACAGCTAGGAGAGTTCAGTAGAAGTGGTCTGAATATTTTTTAGTAGGCACTATATTGTGGAAAGGTAGTTATAGCTATTAGCATAATTGCAGATTAAAAATAATTTATTCGGAATTTGTGTAGAAACTTTGGTATTTGTACTGGATGGTGTCCTGATGTGTTTAGTGTTGCACCTCATCTGTGGAAATTGTATTATTTGTGGGTATGAGTTCAGTTAAATTGAAGACCTTATAATAATAATAGTTTTATTTTCTGTTGATGTAGCAAACATTGCTTCACCAAATTCAGGAATGATTTTTAATTGTTCATGTTTAACAATACTGAGCAAAAGATATTGCGATTTTGTGTTTTTTATAAAGGTGAGACAGCTTGTTCCCAGAAGAGATCAGGCCCTCATGGAAGAACATGCACGACAGCAGCATAACGAGAAACTCCGCAAACAATTTGGGGCTCAGGCTAATGTCATTGGGCCCTGGATCCAAACCAAGATGGAGGTAAAAACTTTTCTGCCGAAGAACTTACTGTTTCAAAACATATTCAAGCCAAAAACAAAAAGAAAGATCTCCTACCTGCTTCCACACTGGATTTGGGGACATTTTGGCCTCTGCACATCAGCTCCACTCTTTGAGGATTCATGCCTTTCTTTTGATTTCACATGGCACCATTGGTCTGGGGGAGATTTTCAGCTGCTGAACCAATTCACTTCAGCTGCTACTCCACAGAAAATGCTGAGAGATGGTATTGTTGAGAGAACGGGGGCTTCCAGTTAAATTGGTGACATGAGAAGCTGAGCCTTGTGGTGGCTCCTCTAGGAAAAAAATAACTTAAATATTCCCTTCAGTTCCGGTAAAATTTATACCTAAGTTAAGCTATTTGAAAGGCTGTTTTACAAACTGACCTAACTTTGACATACCATTGCAATAAAATTTAAAGTACTTTTGGAAAATACCATATAGTAGCAATTCTTCTGGTACTGATGGTTTCTCATGGATGGCAACTGTTGTCTGCTCCTCCTTGCTTCTCTAGTCTTCATTCTGTGAAGACAGGAGTCATCCAGAACTTTCCTGTCATCCTCTCTCTTCTTGCAAATGAAGGTGATCTTTGCCTACACCACAAAATGTGATGAGGCAATAAAGTGTAGGAGGAAGAACAATGCTTGCAGGACTGCGCCCTAGGATTGGATTGCAGATTATTGCAGAGATGACACAGATAGATTAGCTGTTTTATTGCAGGCACCAAAAAGTCATTTACACGTAAAAGAGTTCCTAAGTATATGGTTTATATATACATTCTAAGTTAGGGGTCCCCAACTCCCAGGCCCCAGCCCACTACTGGGCCGTGGCCTATTTGAAATCAGGCCACATGACTAATACACACATGCACAGCTCAAGTTGTGCAAGTTGAGCTGTGTGTATATGTGTGCCAGCCTGCCGCTTGCACAAGTTGAGCTGTGTGCCTGTGTCAGCTTGACTCTCGTGGCCGGTTCCCCTCTCCCATGCCCTCCAGCCAGGCCACTAAGCTGCAAAGATTGGGGACTGGTGCTCTAAGTCTTTTCTTCACAGTCTTTTGAATGAACAGAAATTTAGCTGTTCTCTTCTGAGCCTTGACATCAACCAATTATATTTTCAGCTTCACCAGTTCCAGCCTTATAAGCTGTCCTTGGAGAGTTTGTAGGGTCAAAATGCTGGCTCTGCCATTTACTTATTTTTACCCAGGGTCTCTATTGTCATGCAATTTTTAAGGATGCGCTAGTAGGAGGGACATTTAATAAGTATGAAGTTATAAGATAGACATGCTGTTTTTGCATTTTGTATAGAGATGAAGTGACTTTGCATTAGATGTAGTGTGCAATTTAATATTCCTTTCAGCTTATCACAGAAGAACTCTGCCCTAGCACTGTAAGCAATTTCAGTACAGAAATTCCCCTGATGAGTTGCTCTCTAGGGTTTTACTTTCCTCTGGAGTGAAAATGCACATTGTTATATAGAGGTATTTAATGCCAGTGCTCATATTGTTTGTGTAGTTAAAAGGGCTGGCTTCTAGTACTTTAAGGCAATATTTTGCTCTTTAATCCCTCAAATGGGGAAAAAAATGACCTGATTATTTTGTATTGAGGAGTTTAATGGATGAAGTGGGTGTCTTAAGATTTAAGGCAGTACCTTGCACCTTAGATATCTCCCCACCCAAAAAGGCATTTTTAAAAAAATCCAAAAATTTGGACTCTGTTCACTCTGGCATTATAAGATAGGCACACACCACAGGATGTAGAATGATCCTTGGCCTTGTACCATCCCTCCATATTTATCTTTCTTAGATAGAATAAATAGGCTTTGTTCAGATCAACATGAGAAACTTCCAATTTATTCTTGACTTTTACTTGGGACCAAGGATTGAGGAGAAAAATCTGAATCCCACTGTCATTTGTACCATTCCCATGGAATTGGAATAGCATCTGAATGGGTCTTTATGATCAATTGGTTTCATATAATCAGCAGTGAATTTGTGCTGTCGCCACCGCTATGAACTTGGCAAGCCATAATAATTTCAACACATTATTGAGGCCACATTTGTTTGTCCATATAGCATTGGTATTCAGAATGATTTCTTCAGAACTTTGTTTCAAGGAATTTGACCGAGGATTGTGGAGAAATGAACATGAAATACATGTTGGGGCCACATTGAACTTTTGTATTTTAAGTGTATTTTTTCAGATTTGTTCCTTTTTAATTAGCTTGTGATTAACTTTATAATGGCTCATAATTGGATGCGTCTCTACATTGGTGCAAACCATATTATGTGCATTCTTCGCCTTTTATTGCATTTTGCAATAATTTTATTGCGCCTATTGCATTTTATCTGAAAAGAAGTTCCCACCAATTATGAATTAAAGATTTAAAACAGGTTTCCTCCATATGCTGCCCTCTAAATGCACTGAACTTCATTTTCTCATCTTGCAGCCAACGATCTATTGCTAGGAGGGGATGGGAAATCAGTTCAATATATACTTGCATCGAGTTAGACAGCAGTTTCAGTGATTAATGTCTGAGATAATAATTGCACTATGTTTTTTTTCTGTAGTAAAATAAGTATGAAGATGTCCTTCAGTGGTAGGGACAAGCCCCATGATAGATATTCTCCATCCACACCAGAAAAGACATCCTTACATAAGTTCTAGTCTTCTGTTCTGTTTACCTTTCCTCTAAAAAAGCTTGCAAGTTAACTCGAATTCTTTTGAGACTGCAAGGCCTGTGGTTAAAGCATTTTAGTTCATTTGGGGAACAGTAGGAGCAAATGCCTTTCATGTTGGAACTTGTTACTTACTTCTCCCATTTTCTTTGGGCTCCTATAGGAGATTGGCCGCATCTCCATAGAGATGCATGGGACTCTGGAGGACCAGCTGAATCACCTGCGGCAGTACGAGAAGAGCATTGTGAACTATAAACCAAAGATTGATCAGCTGGAGGGAGATCACCAGCTGATTCAGGAGGCTCTAATCTTCGACAATAAGCACACCAACTACACTATGGAGGTAAAGACTTGGAGTATTGCATAAGCTTACAAGGAAAGGATTTTTGACAAGAATTACACAGCCCTGCTGTGTGTAAAAGAATTCCTTGTCAAAAAATAGCAGACCAATATCATTGGCTGACACTGACATTGTGTATAAATACAAACACATGCAATGCAATATTTGCTATATTGTAAGCAAAGACGTGGTAAGGAGACCTCGAAAGTCCAGAATTTCTACTTGGAGCTGCTTAGTTTACGATAAACAAAGGGATGTGATATGGTTGGCAGCAGCTGTTCTCATATAATGAAGGTCGCATAGCACTTATTTTAGGCAGAGGAATCCTAGAGTTTAAGAGTCAGAGTGCACTTTTTTCAGAGCATTGTGTGGGTGTTGAAACAAATGGCTGCCATAAAAGTCTGATCCTTTCACAAAATAGCAATTATAGAAAGTGTCACCAATTACAAAGCATCCATATGTCACTTAATTCCTTTACCAAATCAATGAGTTGTAAACCTGCAGGATACTCACTCAATTGCCAATTTACCATAGGATTTTTTTTTGAAGTGGGCGGAGCACAAAGTGGGCACATTTTCAAACAAAGCAGTTAACTGCCTTTGCTTACCCTTTTTATTTTTCTGAAAACACTTTAGTTTCCTATCTGGAATATCAGGATGTTCTAGTAGTTTAGTCTGGAACCTACCAGCTTCCTTTCTAATTTTGTCTAAAAAAAACCTAAATGTTTGAAATACAGGTAGTCCTTGACTTATGACCACAATCGAATCCAAAACCTATATTGTTAAATGAGAAAAGTAAGCTTTGTTCCTTTTTACAACTTTTCTTGCCACATTTGTTACTGCAATTGTTAACTTACTAACATGGTTGTTAAATGAATCTGGTTTCCCCGTTGATTTTGCTGATCAGAAAGTTGCAAAAGATGATCACACGATCCCAGGTCACTGCAACTGTCATAAAAATGAACCAGTTGTCAAAGCATCCAAATGTTAACTTGGAGAGGCTGCAGTGGTCATAAGTGTGAAAAATGAATGGTCACGAAATCAACTCCTGTAAGTCGAGGACTACCTGTATTTCAAAGTGAGCGTAGAATAGAAAGCTTGGCAGGGCCCAAGTGAGGTTTTCTTTAGGCTTGTTCGTCTCCATGACCACCATGTTGGAGATCCCAGGGGTAAAGAAAAAAGCCCTCAGAGAATTAAAAAAAGGCTTTGCCATCACTGTGTCTGGCAGTAATTACAGTATGTCAACTGCTGTTTGCAAGACTGTCTCAGGCAACAGTCATCTGCTTTAGAGACACTGGATTATTATTTTTTCATTGTCAGAATGTTGAAATACAGTACTGTTGCATCAACTTCTCTAAACGAGAACACGGGGAGCAAAGATTGAATCCTCCTTACCCATATACACAGAAATAGAAAATAGAAATGGAGTACTTCCCATTGAAAGATGTTGTGTGTGTGTGTGCGATTAATGAAAAAACAACAACACCCTGATTTATGTATGGTCCAGTTCCCAATCGGTGTGTTCTATAAAGCAGAGAGTTACCTGCTCATATTTAATAGAACAAATAGCATGGCCATAAAATCTAGAAATATCTTTATCCCTAAGGTGGTTTTTTTTAAAATTATTATTATTATTATTATTGACAGTTGTATTGATCCTTAGCCACATATGTAGACTTTCTCCAGGAAGTCTGTCCTCAGCTGGGCCCTTCAGGATTCTCAATGGTGCTCTCATCTTCACTAATTCAGTTGTTCTCTTTTTCTCTTTCTTTCCACTTTCCTAGTATTATGGATTTCTGAAGGAAGATGGGTCTTCGTGTAAAGTATCACCTTTTCCTATTAATGAATTTTATTAAAAGGCATATTCTTTGTTTGCTGCAGTTTTATAAAATTTGTTAATTAAAAAAGGTGCTACCAGACTCTTGATGTTTTGCTTCTGTAGACTGACACAGTTTTCCCCTACAGGGTTTTCACGTAATATCATTACCTAAGTAACATTTGTTTCAAGATTTCCTTGACTTCATTTGAACTAGGCATCAAAAACTGCCCTTCATCTTAAGGTGTCTGGAAATAAGTTTTCTTTGCGTTTTTTTCCCTTCCAGCACATCAGAGTTGGTTGGGAGCAACTCCTCACAACAATTGCTAGAACTATCAATGAAGTGGAGAACCAGATTTTGACACGGGATGCCAAAGGAATTAGCCAGGAACAGATGAATGAATTCCGTGCCTCCTTCAATCACTTTGACAGGGTAAGAAGGAAAGAAATAGCAATACTTGTAAGGACTCAAGAGCGGGGTCTCCTTGGGCTGAATGAAAATTGAAGTCCCAAATCCTAGTGTCAGACCAAATATTATTTTGAAATTCTTTGTGAAACCCTTAACAGCCAAGTATCTTTCAGAGGAAAGATTAATAGAAGCAATTGAATTACATAGTTTATATGTAATTCTATAGCTAGGTTTATATATCTTAGTTGTAAAACTGCCCTCAGGGAATGCACTTTGATCATGTATTTCAATATTTTACATTTAAACAGCATCATTCCCCATTTATAAGCCTTCTTGCTAGATTTAAGCCAAATCTCAGAAAAAAAGTTCTTCACTTAATACCATTAAAATCAGAGCCAATCGGTTTTGCTGTGGGCAAGCAATGATATCTTCCTTTCAGAAACAGTCTCTGCTCTTGGCCATGTCTCCTATGTTTCACATTTGTTTTTATCTCAGGAGGGTTTTTAGGACTTTTTTCTCAAAAAGACCAAGACCAACTTTCATGATATAACCTGCCTCCCAACTTAAGACACTCGATCTAGGTATCTTGTCATATTCACTATGACCACAAGAGGCACATAGACTGGTTTCTCACATAGTTTACAAGAGCAGAAGTCAGATCATGGTCTAACAGTATGCGCTGAAACTCTACTACAGACTTTTCAATCTGTGGTTTGTTTAGCTTTTGTTATGAACCATAAATTCTGGGTTGTTTCCTTAGAATTATTTTCTAGCTTCTTCATTGATTTGATTTATTTCAAGATAAACATGTAGGGGCTCTTGGTTCAGATAACAGTGTGAAAAATCTGCACCCATTCACAGGAAAACCCAGTGTTGTGCCATGTGAACCATTTTTTTTAAAAATAGCTATATGTATGTATTTCTAAATTGAAGATGAACATAGAAAATATCAAACAGAATTCTAATGCAGATTTAGGCTCTTTGATTAAAAATTACTGCACTTGGTTAAAATGTAGTTACGTGTAAAAGAATATCCTTTTTGATGTCTATAGACTATAGCTTCTTAAGACCTATAATTTATTTCCAAAGATTCTTTTTCTTGTTTTGAGAGCACGATCTTGGAATTGATTGCCTTTGTGTGCTTGGCTGCTGGGTAAACATGGCAATTCTAAATTATATAATCAGTGATAAGGGTTGATGTGAGGGGCAAAGCCACCTTCAGCACTTGCTATGAGCAGTGGTTGTTACGCGCACACTTGGCTAGTCAGGTCACATTTTATGAATAATATTTTTTTAATGCATTGGCACAGTGAAACGATAACACGGTGTCTAACCTGTGCACTTTTTATTCTCCCTCCCTCTGTCTTTTTCTGCATGCCGTTCTTCTTCCACGTATCTTCCTTCATTCACTGCATGTTGCACTTCTGTTTTTTTCCCCACATCTCTTTTCTGTTTCTTGGTTTTACATCACCACCAATGCATGTCCTGCTATCTGAAACACTGCATAACCAGGACCACTCCGGCACTCTTGGCCCTGAAGAATTTAAAGCCTGCCTCATCAGCTTGGGTTACGATATTGGAAACGATGCGCAGGTACTGAATGACATCTCCAGATATTGAAAAATGAGGAAATAACTTTTTTTCTCTCCTCTTTTTTTTTTTTGTTTTGTTTTGTTTTAATCCATCTCTTGTCAATACTCTTGTATTTTGTTGCACATATTTCCATATATTATTTTCTGGTTTTCACACAATTCCACTGTGCTGTTTCTTTTTATGCATTTTCAAACTTTTGTGTTAAACTTTCAATTTGCCTAATTCCCTAAAATCTTGCTGTCTTGCCTTCACTTTTCCATTTTTCATTTCTTTTGTATCCCCATAACTATTTTTCTTCTTGTCTACATTTAAACTTCCATCTTGTCTTTATGAAAAATGTCCAAATCTTATTTTCTCAATTAATTTTTAATGTTCATCACATGCAATGCTTTGTTTTCCATTCCTTCTTAATGCGTATCCATTGCTTATAACATCTTCTATGGGTTCTATCTCTTCTTGGACTTTTCTCGCCATTTCTGTTTTTCTCTCCTCCTCCCCCCCCCCCCCGCTTCCTTTATTCTTCTGTTTTTAAACTCCTCTTTGTAGAAGAAGACTGGCATGATGGATGCTGAAGATTTCCACACTTTCCTTATCGCCATTGGTTACAATATGGTAATGTAGCATCATCAGCACTTCATTTCATATTGGTATAGTTGACCCTTAAAAAGGGAAAGGGCACACATCAAAAAATTTAAAGTAAAAATACATCAGTCCATGATCTTCAAATAGAAAATAATTTAAAATCTTACATTTTAAAATTGTGCTGAAAGAGAATTAATGCCTGTTAATTACAGACAGAATTGTCTAAATACAAGCTATGTTTTTCAAAAGAAACAGAATGTTGCCTGACATAAGTTCTTTTGGGAATCTTCTGAATAAAATAAATAATATAGTAAAGGTTGAATCAAAATTATGTAAGGTCTGTTCCCACAGGCTGTTTTTCTGAAATAATTGAAGTTCATTACCAGACCATCATGCAAATGCATAATATTTCCTTTCAAGTCCACTGCTGAAGGAGTAGTTTTATTTCTTCAGATTGAAATTTCTAATAGTGTCAATTCCTTTAAACACTGGGAATGTAGACACATTCTATCACTACTCTACAAGATATCTAATTATACATTTAACATGTACTCAATCCAAGAAACACATTAGTGGAAAATATTAAAATGACAACAGTAGTTCAGAATCTCTGATGTCTACTAATGCTCCATTAGCGTTCAGAAGGAGCCAGCACACATTTCTGCATCACTTGCATGTATGGTGTGTAATGTAGCACCTGTAATCCAGTGACATTTCCAGCAATGACCCCATCTGGGCAGTTCATAGTGGCAGTGTTTCCATATTAATGGAATTTGCCCCCAATCTCACAATTCCTCAGCCAAGACATTTTTACACATATTTGTGTTGCCAGCATCTTACAGTTCAGTAGTTGTGTGTTCCACCACCAGCAGCTGACCGTTCTAACACTTCCAATGCACACATCGAGGTAAGCCATGGTGATCAAATTAAGCCTAGCCCTGCTTTTTTGAACAGCTTTCTGATCTTATTCCATTTGCAGTTAATCAAGGTGTGACTGTGAAATTTTACTGGAGAGAATGCTTTATTGAATTCGATGTGAAAACATCTGAATGTTTTTCTGTCAAGTCAGAAGGTCAGGCCAGATGTCTCAGTAAAAATGATAAAATACATTACTTGTGAATGAACTTATCTTGATTTTGGATTTCTATAGGGTAGTGTTATAGGTAGCGACTCAGAAGTCCTATTTATCAAATCAGTTGTCACCTGTATTGGGTTAATCCCCATAATTTTCAATGAGTTAAACTACAGGTTTCAATACAGGTTATAAAGTTGGGTATGACTGGATTACAATCTGCATATAAGATATACTTTAGCAACAGGAAAATATTACATGTTACAAGTAAAATCATCTAGTTGTTTCACTGATGGGATTGCAGAGAAAAATGGCCTTTAAAACAGATTTGAAAAGTCCACAGGTAGAAATCTCAGTAGCCCTTAATTTGGAAATTATGCCTCATTTGATTGATATGGGTAAAAGAAACAGAGGCAGAGTTGAAAAAGAATCTCTAGGAAGAGTAGAAAAAAGAAAACAGTTATAAGAAGGAGGGTTACAAATGCAGAGTGCTAAAAAACTGGAGATAGGCAAAAGATGAAGAGGGGAAAACCTGGCAGAGTTTTCTTTTTGCTGAAGTCACAGCATTTTCTAGGGAGAAACTTTAGCAAGTTGAATGAGATTTGTATATTTTTGTTGGGAAGCAGCACAGAGGGAGAAAAAGGACAGAATCTGACATTTCCTTTCCTGTAGCCCTGTGAGTCTCTAACTCTAATCCTTCCCCCTTTTCCCTTTATGTCAGTTTGCGTTTTATCGTGAGGGATATGTGTTGAAAAGCTATTAATACTTTAAAAGGGGGGGAAAGTAGCCTCAGACATGTTGGATTTGGGTCCCTTGCACCTTCAAAAGGCATTCAGATTCATTCTAGTTTGGGCTGAGCATCGTGCCTTTGCATTAGTTGCTCCTCAATCTGGTTAAACCCATGCTGATTGGGGATAATGGACATTTTAGACCCCTGCATTTCAAGGGTAGGGAAATTACCCTAGGGAATAGTGTATAAGTGCAGCAAATTTCTATTCAATTATTTCCTGCCACTTTTGGATTAAAATAGTTGCTGGATTTTATTTCCCGACCCAGGGTGAGGCAGAGTTTGCTCGAATCATGAGCATTGTGGATCCCAATCGCATTGGAGTGGTGACGTTCCAGGCCTTCATTGACTTCATGTCCCGGGAAACAGCAGATACTGATACAGCTGACCAAGTTATGGCCTCTTTCAAGATCCTGGCAGGAGATAAAGTGAGTTCAGGTTGAGTGAAGAAAAGAATGCTGACTTGTAGCAAAATTTAAGCTTGATTTCAGGCTACTAAAATATAAATACAAAAGGAAGGTTGTAGTTACCACTATCCTACTGTGAACAGATAATGTGGTTTTTATTGAACTACCTGAGCATCTCAAACTTTTCCTTCAATTCACCAACATTTTATTTGTGCTTGAAGCCATGAAAGAAATAGTGGAATTGAAAGTTTAATAATGAATTGAATGCCTTACATATTCTTTCTTAAATATGCTGATTGAATTCATATCAATACAATAAGTCAAAACAACTCTGTATGCATATACATCTCTCTTT
>JAEANM010000078.1:15796-50019 GCA_017656035.1 Myanophis thanlyinensis | reverse complement strand
AAACTCGTCCCAGAGAATCTCACCCAAGACCGGCCCCTCCCTCCCATCTAGAGAAGCCCAGTCGGAGTCCAGCCCTCCCTGAATCCGAGCGATTTTTTCTTGCAGAAAACAAGAAAAATCCTCGGCCCGCCCCTGCAATCTAGCCAGAATGCAAAGTAAAACTGTCCATATAAGCAACATTAGGTCTTTGAAAGATGGAACTGAGAACGATACTTACTATACGATCTCCCAAATTCACGAGAAAGCGAAACTTAACTAGGAGGATTTACAGCAAATGCATTCACGGTGTGGAAACATTTTTACCACTGTTAAACACTTTGAGTCTGACCATAATTAGACACTGCTTATTTCTTACATAACAAAATTATCATAAAGCCTAAACAGGCATTTAATTGAGGTTTTTCAGAGACACTTAAAAGAAGTACTTGCCAGTGAATTCTTGATTTCCTAAATCCAATTTGGCTCTTCACTAAATATTACATGTATGAAAGTTATGTAATAAGAGTGTTTGCATAATAGCCCTAAGAAAATAAGGTTTGAAATTAGATATGTGAATGCAAACCTATCCATTAATACAATATTCAACATATTCGATCTAGAGATATTTAGCAATCCCTACAAATACTTTAATATTGGTGTATAAAGAAAAAGCATATTCCATCAGCTCTGAATAGTTTCATATACGTATTGAATGTTAAATCTGTCATTGTTCTACTTATTTTTCTACTTATCTGAAGATCAGTGGTAGAATCCAACCGGGTTTGCTACTGGTTTGGTGCTCACATGTTTTGCATGCGCATGCGCACCAACTGCGCTGCTTCTAAACTACTTGTTTTGGCGTACTGGAGGCAGCCTGTGTGATTAGAAAGGTTGTGGAGGTGCGCAGAACAGCTGTTTTGCATGATTCAGGTGAATAAAAAAGAAAAAAATGAAGGGATATAGGTCAGGAAAGAGCAGGGGTGAGTGGGCAGGGCCAAATGTCACCGTCACTACCAGATCCGCCAAACCAATGTGACCAGGCTGCATTTCACCACTGTTGACGAACAGAGTGCTGTAGTGGTTAAGGTGCTGGACTAGGAGCAGGGAGACTTAAATTCTAGTTCTTTCTTAGCCATGGAAGCCAGTTGGGTAATTTTGGACCAGCCACACCTTCTCAGCCCTGGACTGGGAAGTCAAGAAATTATTCTATCAACTCATAACAGACCAGCATGCCACTGCTTTTAACAACTATGATATTTCATACAATAATATAATTGTTTAGGATACTCTTGCTTGGATTTTGCTTTCTCCTTCAGGCTTAATTTAGAAGTTTTGCTGTGATCTTTTTCATATTCTTTGAAATCATCCTTGGTATATTTCCCACCTGTTTATAAAAAGTGAGATAAGCTGACATTAATTTTGAGTACAGGGCTGTATAGAAATAGCTGTTAACTATTGCTGTGCCAAATAAACTGTTTTAGGGAGATCCTAATGAAATGGGCTCCAAACAGAAATGTTTCGGAAATAGTTAAGGCCTCAGGGATGTGCCTGTCACGAAATCCCCTGCAGAAATCTAAACAAATATTTTGTATTGACCTTTCTTATAATCAGATTAGAAATAGTCTGGTTGGGCGCATACACATTTTGATACAATTCAAATAGTCTGAGCTACGCCCTTTTCAGTCTACCAACTGCAGCATTAATCCTCTTAATACTGATACTTGATACTGATAAAGCCATAGTCAAACTTCACCATCCCCATGTGTCTTTCTTAAGCAAACTTAGCATTTTCCATCTGTATTATTACAAAATTGAAAAACAGACTATGCTCCTTTAAAAATGACTAAATGATGGTCAACAAATCTATATTTGACACATAGTTTCACTGAAAATAAATTTCTGTGCCCCTCCCAAAACAGATTAGATAATGTCTAGAAGGAATTTACAATGGGGGAAATTAATAGAAATAATTTATGCATCTTGTTACCTTTTCCTTTCCATTTAACCTTTGCAACAGATTGGCTAAAATCAACGTGAATTCGCCTGTCATCTATTAAGACATTGTCCATCTTAAAGTAAGCTTTCTCGCAATCTTCTTCCTGGTGTATGTTTCAAGAAAAAGTATAATTAAATTTAGAAAATTTATAACCATTCTTTGATGCCATCATAGAAGTAGAAAAAGTAATTACCATAAAAATTCTGACAGAATTAATTCTGCTTACTCTGCAGAGTCATCTTAGAAAGCACAATACCAGTGCCATATTGTTAAGTAGAATCTAACTTTAATATAGAAGGCACTAGAAGTTTCAGAATTTTATGAAGTCTTACAAAAATGGAATCACAATTTCTTCTTCAGGGTACCAGTCTGTAGCTCTGTTCACATGACAGACTGAGCTGCAAACTAGTTTACATTTTAAATTAGCACGATGTGAACTTGGTCCATGGAGTTAATTAATTGTTAATGAGAAGTTGTCTCATGCCCTTTGGAACATTCTCCCCACAGAAGCGAGGTTGGGCCCCGGTCTCCTGGCTTTCCGGAAATATCTCTCTCTCTTGGGATTCGAAGAGGAGCACCCAGTTGTGGGGCTGGTTAGTGCTCTGAAGCCTGTCTTTTAATATGCTTGGAACTGAGATGTTCTGAACGTTAACTATTTAAAAAAAAATAAAGTTATTTATTTATTTTAGTTTTATACCGCCCCCTCTCCCAAAGGACTCGAGGTGGTGTACAGCCATCTAAAAAAACACAGAATGAATAACAGTTTAAAAACAAATTAAAATTTAACTAATTTGGGTGGCTGATCACAATTAAAAACCTAATGTGAAAATTAGAAATTTAAAATTTAAAATGATTAAAAATTAAAACTGATTTAAAACCCCCAACTAACAGTACTAGGCCAGACCGGCCTGTTGGAACAAATAGGTTTTTAATGCTGTATGGAATGCTGTTGGAACAAATAGGTTTTTAAAGTTGTATATAAAGCATTCAGTTTGGTAACAATACTTGTTTATATTGCTTTATTGTACAGCTGAACAGCACATACATATGGCCACGTACCTTCTCAAACTCAATGAAAGCATAGCAGAGAGATTCACCAGTTTTCCAATCTCGAATCACTTCACAACTGAAAAACCAACACATTTTGTTCAGGAAACCATACAGATATGGTTAACATATGACAAGCAATGCTAAGATTTTTTTTAAATAAGCCATGGAACTCATCCCACAGCTTTCACAGCAGTCATTTGTGGAGGTCCTCGTAAGCCACTATGGTATCAGAAGTTGCAGTATAGATGATAAGATGATAAGAATGTGTGAGTTTACTAGAACTACAAACGGAAGTCTTGCTTTTCACTTTCTATCCTATACGGCTACCTTTAGACCTATGGATGAGTTTCAGGGTTGGGCCAAGTTCTAATTTAGTTAATGGGGTCAGTAAGGAACATTGGGTTCAGCTTCAACATACTAAACACTGCAATAAGTTTTAAAAGTATAGTTAGGTTAGCCCTCAAATTGAATTAAGACAACTGCACTTTCTAACATACCCTGATTTCAGATTCTTCATGTAAAAAACTAAAGAGAATAGAGATACATATATTACAATATATTATAATGCAGAAGGAAAAAGTGCTGGAACAGTGTCAAACTCAAGGCTCGGGGGCCAGATCTGGCCCGCGGGGTGCTTAGATCTGGCCTTAGGGTGTCCTGGAAACAGCGAAGGACTGGCCCGCAGTGCCTCTGCACGCAGCCCTCCTGAGCTCTGTTTTCGCTGGCAGAGGGTTGCAGGACCCCATCACAGCTAAAACAGACCCAATCACAGCCAAAACTGGAAGCCAGTTTTTGCTAGCAGAATGTTTGGGCCACACAGGCGCCCCCGACACAAGTGACATCGAGCTGGCCATGTCCACTCCGGCCCTATCCACCCTGGCCTCCCAAAATCAAACACAACCCTGATGCGGCCCTCAATGAATTCAAGCTTGACACCCCTGGTGTTCAGTAATTGTTTTTCTAATACTTAATAAATGGCATTGTAAGAGTTAGTTCTCAGACTAAAGATTCAAGCAACCACATTTGATAATTCTTTTCCTTTAGCAGAGAAGAGACCTGTCTCCTTCCTAGTGCATAATATAGGTAGTCCTCAATTTTTAACGTTTAGTGATCTTTCGAAGTTACAATGGCACTGAAAAAAGTGACTTATGACCATTTTTCACATTTATGACCATTGCAGCATTCCCAGTGATCAAAATTTGGATGCTTGACAACTGACTCCCATTTATGACCATTGCAGAGTCCTGGGGTCATGTGATTCCCTTCTGTGACCTTCTCACAAGCGAAGTCAATGGGGAATCCAGATTCACTTAACCATATTACTAATTTAAAAGTGCAGGGATTCACTTAACAAATATGGCAAGAGAAGTCATAAATGGGGCAAAACTCAACAAGTTTATCACTAACAGCCACAATTGAGCCCAAAATTTATGTTGTTGAGGACTACCTGTACTATGAGTCAAAGACTCAAAATCCTTACCCTAACACACACATCAATATGCTGATTTTAAATTGAAAACAGTTCACCTGCTGAACTTCATCTATTGTTTTCATCTTTTTAAAGTCTGCTAAAGAGAACTTTGTGAGATTCCCACTTAGCAAAAACCACTTTCAGTTTAGACAGTCACCAAAGGTGTGAAAAGTATTTATGTCAATAAAAGGCACTAATTAATATTAATGTAAAGTCTCTTTCTAGACCATTGTGACTAAAAAAAAATGCTCCTTGTGCATTTTTTCCACAAGCAAGAACTACATTTTGCACTTTTTATAAAGGTCTGCTAATGTAGTCTTCGCAAATGTTCAACACTTACTTTTTTATCACACCAAATCGGGAAAATATGATTTCAAGATCTTCATCGGTTGTCACGGGATTAAGTTTGCAGACAAAAAGAACATTTTCAGGTGGCTTGATATTTGCATCAGGTAAGTCCCCAACCTGAAGAACAAAGCAAGACAGATTATGTTATTCCAACACCCCTACAATTTACACTTATGGATACACATAAATGACTGCATTTTAGAAGGGTGAGAATGTCTTCAATGTGAATATGCTATTCAAGGTTATTCTGAAGCCCTAAGGATAGAAAAGACAGACTTTTCAGTTCAATGACCTTTCTCTGATGAGTTGCTTAAAAAATGATAAGTTTTCTTAAAAATGATATGCTTCTGAGCTATAACTGAAATAGCTACTTGGGAAAAAGGCATGAGTCATTCATTTCTTTTTTTCATGATGTTTGTGACTTCTAAGATTTTAAGGACTGATTTATAAGCAATATGTGGTGTCACGTTATAACCTGGCTTACCAATGCATCATATGTTTACTTTCATGGACCACCACAGAAAAGAAACCCATTATCAATTTAAATGCTTTTTAATATACCTGATTCATATATTTTATTTTAAAAAAGCTCAAGATTACAGTAGATGATACTAAACAATCCTTATTCGCATCTTGCAATGAGTAAGGATTACTAAAGTTTTAATGGTAAAATACTAAAATATACATTGTTCTTACATGCTGTGTGCTCTTACATAAAATCTGATTCCACATATTTGTCACACTAAAGGCAAAGGGGGATGGAGGAAATAGGGCCAAGGTCTGAGATTTGCCATCAGCCCTTCCCTCAGTTTGGAAAAATAGTAGTTGGAATTAGTTTACAACTTATGTCCACCTAGGAGGAAACTAGTTGCTGACTACAAGTCAGATTCATCTGTACTACATTTTATAAATGTCTACATGAGTTTTAATACAATAGCTTTAAAACTCAAATGTAAACACAGATGCACATTTTATCTGCATCTCAAGTTCTTTAACATAAGAGTGTTTCTGCATATGGATTGTTTTAACCAGATGTATTATATAGCATTTTAAATCTTTTAGACTTCACTATAAAAAAGTTTTACATTTAAGAGGCAAAATTTGCCAAAGAATAGGGAGAATACCAGATTTAATGTGGCAATCATTTGGTATGTGGTATCATTTCTATTTATATAAAAGTAAGCATCTACTAAGTATCAGCATATCTACATCTCAGATCAGGTACATGGTTTTTACCATTTCCAAGAGAATAGCCTGTGTTTTTGCTTCTTTCTCTGCCAGAATTTCTTCCACTTCATCAGTAGATCTTCCTTTGAAGTCATCAATTTCTTCATCAGCACCTATTCTCCCACTCTGTCTTATATAAAAACAAAGAGACAGGTATTTAATATGATTTAGAACAAATACTTCATCTTTTTATAACACCTTGCAGCAGCTACCTGAAACCTTAATATGGCTTGGTGATAAGGTGATAATTTTGTTCACTGCCCAAAGTGAACAAGTGAGTTGGTGAGATGGCCAACTACACAAATTAAGTTAAAAAATAAAATTAATGTGCACCCCTGTATAATTTCTGTATATATTTTTGGAAGCATAATTGTACACCTCACTACTAATGATACTTACTAATGGTTAGCACACTTTCTGGTTTCTCACAGAAGACACTATGGCAAGAGATCAGCAGTCAGTAAACGCAAAGATGTGCCATGTACCCTATGACTATCATTAAGTGTTGTATTTTATGATTCTTGATGAATGTACCTTTCTTTTTATGCACACTGAGAGCACTTGGCCAATAAAGAATTCAATTCAATTCAATTCAATTCTTCTCGGCAGGCATGTGCATAAATTATACTTCTAATGTTATTCGTTATTTTGCAGGCATAATGGTATGCAATCATACATTCCCCCCAAAATAGTATATACTTAAAAAAGAATACATGCATTTGTTGTCATTGATGATTTTCCTATTTTGAAGCTGAAAATAAAATTCTATTGAAACTGAAGAACCTGTATTATTGCCAATGAAATGAAACATTTAAAACATAGTTGGTTTTATTGAACAAGATGTCTCCGAACTAAAGTTTTTTTCCAAGTCAAATTTGTCTCTGGGCCTCTTTGAGAAAAGTTTTATACACTTGCAAAATCAGCAGGTAGATTAGGAGAATATATACATACTTCTTGATCTACTCCACTCTCAAGTTAAAAGCAATACTCACATCCAATTGTTCTTTTGTAGGTTCTGGTGAACGGTCTGGTATTGCCAAACCAGAAGGATCGTCAAATGGATCGTCTAAGATCACTGTATGGTTTATCCTAAATAAAAAACATATTCAGTTAAATAATAAGTTCAAGATTCCGTTTCACAATAATTTTGAATATTAATTCACTGCTGCATTAAAAAACACCTACACAACAAAACTCTTATCTGAAAACAAAATTTATAAGTTAAACTTTCTTTCAAGTCTTACACTGACAAGAGGATACATGTGTTATTATAAAACTATTACATACCTAACTGAAAGCCTTCATCTGGCTTATGATGAAAGGAGATTTAACAATTGCCCTCCAATGATATAAAATTTAGTTCGTATAATTGTTCTCATCTATTACTAAATATAGTTGAGAACTACTGTCATAGATGAAACGACAGCAAAAGATTTAGGGGAGACTAAAGAAACTCTTGTACTTCATGGCACATAATTCATTTATGTAATTTACTTCCACAGCAAATGGTGACAACACTTGTTTAAGGAGTTCTGAAGTCATAGCAAATAGATATACCAGAACTTTAGTGGTGATAGCGCCGCAGTAGGGAAAAACTACAGCTACCTTTGATTTGTTTCAGATGCCTCTGATATACACAAATTGCTGGTTTTTGTTTAATCCAGCAGAATTTTGTTTACATCCTGCATGCACTTTTATCAAGTATAGAAGTAAAATAATGAAACCTGATGTCTTGATATGGAACAAAATCCTTGTCGACAAAGGACTCATTAATTTTCATCAATACATCCATGCCTTCTGTTACTTCACCAAACACTGTATGCACACCATTCAGATAATCTAAGTTTTCTCCTGTAGTAATAAGAAACTAAAAAAAGAAAAATAATGAATTGGAGTTGACAAATCAATGAAAATCTTTATCTACTCATTTCAGTCTATTGATACATTAGCTGATTTTGATCCCATTCACCAGAAAATCTTCTGATATTACAAACTTTCTGTTATTTTAGGCACTGAAGGTTTCATATTGTGATGATTTTAGTCTTTCCTGGAGATTATTTCTGAGGATACAGCAGTTGATTGATTGTTCTCTACAGAAGTTTTATTAGAGCTCCTCCAGATTAAATGCTAAACCTAGGTTATTTAACTTGTCATAGCCAACCATGTTGAGATCTCATTCTGAGCAAACCCAGAAAACAATGTCATCTTACAACAAATCTACCATCAACATAATTGAAATGGTTGAATAAACTGAAATTCAGTTTGGATAATATCAAAAGACTTCACCCAATAGTGTGAATTCACCCAATAGTGGAATAGCGGAGGAGTGGTCCATCTGCCAGAAGAACAAATTCTTTCTCTCAGTTCTCCTTCATACGGTTTTAAATTTGTTTCAGAAAGTGGAAATTCTTTCCAAAGCAAATCAAGCAGAAGAAGAGAAGAGTGGAAATAAAGTGATGAAAAATCTACATGAATGGAATTCTATCTGAATCATAGCTCTGGTTCAAAGCTGATGACCCAATTTCTTGCTTTAAGTGAGATCAATTATGCCTCCTCTATTAGTCAAAATTGTTTTTATACCTAATTCCACATTTATGAACAGTCTTGTTTGGTAACCGGCCACTTAAAATATGAAAGTATCTGGTATGCTAGTACTGCAGAAGAAACACAGATTTTTTTCTAACGTAAGTTTTTCCCCATTTTCAGTTTTTTTAAATAATGTCACATCTGTGCTCTTTAGTACCTTTCAACTACCATATGTCATAATATGTTGACATTACTTTTCTACATCTGTGGACATACCTGAGATCCATGCTGATCACTCCCATTGTTTACCATTGACACAGTTCCCTTTTTCTTGTGTTTAATTCTTGGCACTTTCTCTGCTTCAAAAAATCTAGCTTGATCACCATACAATTTGCTGAAACATGTACAAACAAATTATCAATCAGAATAAATAGCATAACTTTTAAAAACTATCTGCGTGAAAGAGAAAAAAAAATTGCAGCATAGTGCATGGAGAAGTACAAATTGACAGTTCTATTCATTATTAACTTAATTTCAGAATCAGTTATATAACTGAGACTACATATTTGATTCTTTATTTTTCATATCACCCCAAATCAAAAGACTCTTGGGAGTACACAAAAAACTTAAAAATCTTCACAGTAATATACTGCATTAATCTAAACCCAGAGTAATACACCATACACATACAATTGCATTATGTTAGTTGTCTACATACACGTGTGCACACAAGTTGCTTCTGAAACGTTAACTGTGTTGAAACAAATATAATTTCCAGAGAAAGATTCTTCCATAATTGAGGCAGTTTCTTATCCCTGACTTAGCAATCGCAATAGCACTTAGACTTATAGACCACTTTATAATGCTTTTCAACCCCTTCCAAGCGGTTTATAGAGTCAGCATATTGCTCCCAACAATTTGAGTCCTCATTTTATCAACCTCAGAAGGATGGAAAGTTGAGTGAACCTTGAATCGGTCAGGATTGAACTGCTGGCAGTGAGCGATGAGTTATCCTGCAACACTGCATTCTAACCACTGTGCCACCATAGCTCTTCAAGGAAATGAAGAACCATTAAATTATTTTCCCTCTGATATTCATATTAAATGCTCATGTCAAGCCATTCTAAGGAAAAGTTGTCCCTGGTGCCAAGCCATTTAAGGCTTTTTAAGTTAAAACCAGCACTTTGAATTTTTTCTGCATCATATATTGACCAAATTGCTTGTTCAATGGCATGAAGACTTTCACTATCAAAGTTATGATTTATTCTTGTTCCAACTATAATTCTCCAATAGGTAATCTAAATGAATGCCTATGCAAGAAATAGTAAATTTACTACATCCAAAAAGTTTTATGGACAACTATGTAAATCAAAACTAAAGAAGATTTACCAAAATATGGATTCACCTCCACGACCAGTCCCCAGGGGGTCTCCAGTCTGTATGATAAAATCTCTCTGAAACAATGTGGAACACATATAACTTTTTATTTATCATCATTTAAAAAAATCCTCATGTTATTTAGTATATTCTGTGTGCCAATAATTATGTAAAGTAGATTATGCTATTATTTCTGTTTTACAACTGAAGGAATTAAAACATATGCATGCATGATTAGGAACAGGACATTTAGCATATGTACCTCTTAGATTTAAATTCTATATCTACTATGTAAGATTCACAATTAAATTATTGTTTAATATATGAGGGAAAAGCAATGGAAAAAGTCAGATATGCTTACCTGTACATTATGTATAAGGCAGTAATTGTAGTATTTGATCTTGCAAAGCTTCAGGAAATTTAGACAAGCTATAAGGAATAACGGATAAGACAATTAAAACAGTCCTCAAATCTTATGTAAGAAGAATATTAGAAAAAGCAGGACTTATTTTCAACTCAGCAGTCCATTTTTTTCTAAATGTGGACCATAGACAAGCAACACAATCAGTGCTTAATATGTTCTAATACATGGGTGTCTAACTTTGGGTTTGCCTGGGTTGCAATGAGTAAGGAATTGTCTGGGCAATATAAAATATGTAATGTACATAAATCAAACAATGTTAAACATTTATGATCGGAGGGGTACGTTACTAGCTGTCTTGGGCCACATGCTGGACACACTTGTTTGTTTGTTTGTTTGTTTGTTTGATTTATATACCGCCCCCTCTCCCGAAGGACTTGTTCTAATACTACCAGAATTATGTCATCAATGCATACTGTGATTTACAAAGTGAGAAAAAGCACGCTTTTGTTCTAATTAATTCCCAATCAAAGTTCAATACGGTAAGAGGTACAAAGGAAGATCTTAAAAATGGCAATGCAGTGACAAACAATATAAAACATATAGTAACTGAGTTAGACAAGGACAGGATGTGCAAGAGTGGACTATCCATTGATGCAACATTTGGAGACATGAAAGCTTGTTAGAAAGCATGGAGCAATGAGTTCTTGTCCTTTTGTTTCTATGCTTTACTAACATCCTGATGCATAAGAAGTTTAAATCTGAAGCTTCTCCTGCTATTTATGGGGTAAGGAAGGGTGTAATCTATGGGAATCAAACTGCTATAAAAGTCAAATAGGAGTTTCAGTGGAAATTGGGCAGAAAAATTTCTGCTTTGCACCTCAGAAAAGAAACAGAACCTCGTTAGTCAAGTTCATAAAGCCATACCAGAAAGTGAGACTTAGCTGTGTTTTACTGATAAACCACAGTAAAGCAAGACAGAGTAAGAATCCCACCTACTCAACATATGCAGTTGTTCCCCCCCACCCCCCCAAACCAATTCTTTTTCTTAAATTTCAGATAAAACACAAGTCCGGAATACCGACAAACTGTTAAAACCGAAGTGCCATTTATAATCTTCAAAGTAAATATTGCATAATGTTCTTAATAGAAATGGAGCTACCCCAAGATTTTAAAAGATAAATAAATCTAAAAGACCTTTTGCACAATCCGTCCAGGTTCTCCCTGGGGGGTGGGTGGGTTAAAAATGGAAGACTGAGATCTTTGGATCCCATGTGAAAAAAACTAGCATTAATTTCAGCCGATCTCCCATCATCTTAGCCCCACTTCCCAAGAGCGCCTCTGGGGCCTTCCCAATGTGCATTTTGGGCTGCTGCTGATTCCGAGGCATCCCCAAAAACTGTACCACCCCCAACCCCGGTTGTTGATTTTTTGCACAATGCGCAAATGTTGTGCTAGCTTATCCAAGCGCGGCAAAACCCTGCTGGAGAAGTATTGCTAAATCGGAATTTTTCTGCAATTGCCCAGAAGTTTCTGGACCGGCGTTTGTCCCACTCGGGATCGTTTGACCCGCTGCAATGCCCCTACCTCTCGGTCTCTCCTCCGTGTATAAATCAATCACTAGATCTCCCAGCGTGGTCTCCAGGAGCACAGCCATGGCGCCGCCTCCAGCCGCCTTTCTGATCTTTCCGCCACTGTTTCTTGCTCCTCCGCGATCCCGGCATGCCTTGCGCTACTCCACTTCCTCCCTGGGTTTGACAGCTGAAAGGCAAGCGGCCCCCTTTTCCAGGACTCGGTGACCGTAGACTTACGCGACTTTGTAGAGTCGGCCTTCAAAGAAAGTTAGTTTGGACACCACTGGCGGAATCCCGGAGTCCGGAAGTGATCATGATCCGGAGAAGACCGGGAAAGATTTTTAAAAGATTTTTTTAAAGAAACGAGCTTTGGCAGCGACAGCGCTACTCAGGACCGGCTGTGCGAAGGCAGCCGGTCTCGAATCAGCTGGTTTCCAGACGAATCCACTTTCTAAATTGACTTCCTTAATTGCTATAGGTACAGGAGGCTCACATTTTAAAAGTATTTTTTTTAATCTTGCCTTTATTATTTTATAAATAATTCAAGATGACAAATATACCTAATACACCTTTCTCCTCCTATTTTCCCCGTAACAGTTACCCTGTGGGGTGAGTTGGGCTGAGAAAGAAAACAGTATAGAATAGCCTTTATTGTCATTGTACATCATGTATACAACGAAATTAGCTTAGCCTCTCTGGTGCAATCCATAACAAAAGAATACAAAATAAAATAAATAGTATAGAGAATAATCCTTATACAAGTAATTAAAAAAAACTAGTCATACATTTCCGTATGTACATGGAGTGATTGTGGTTGTGTTTAGGAGTTTGACAGCCCATGGATAGAAGCTGTTTTTGAACCTATTGGTCTGACTGGCTATGCTTCCATGTTTTCTGCTCAATGGTAAAAGTGCGAAGAGACACTGGCCAGGGTATGAATCATCCCTAAGTATCTTCCTTACTCGCTGAAGCAGAGAGATCTGATAATGCCATACAGTGGTGTTAGAGAGCAACCAATGGTTTCTTATGATGAATTGATCATTATCTGTAGTGCCTTTCTGTCTGCAGCTGTTAAACCAGCATATCATACTGTAATACAGTATGGGCGGACACTTTCTATTGTGGACTGATAGAAAGAAGTCATCCATCATTGTTCCACCTAATTTTTCTGACGGACTCTAAGACCCTGATGGCATCTATGGCATGGGTACCACAGGTGGCATGCAGAGCCATTTTGCTGGGCACACAAGCTGTCAGCCAATTTAGCTCAGCTCCAGCTGAGCATGCACGTACGATTGCGCATGCATGCATGATTGCAAAGGCCCAGCTGGTCTTCGGAGCTCTCCTGCGCATGCACACACGATTGCTCATGTGTGTGTGTGTGTGCGTGCGTGCGTGTGTGTGTGTGTGCGTGCCTGGGTGCAGCATGCATGCATTGCAAGTGCAAAAGCTGCATTCATGCACAGATGGTATGGTTGCACATGCAGTGCACATGCAGGACCTGCATGCAAGTGCGGATGGCACCCGCAAAGCACATACTTTTCAACTTGGTTAGTAAAAGGTTCACCACTACTGCTCTAAGGTAATTAAGTCTCTATTGAGCCTTACTAATCACCAAGAGAGGACGAGAGAGAGAGAGAAAAAAGAAAGAAAAAAAGAAAGAGAAAGATCACCCAGCCTTTCATGTCTAAGGTGGGATTATAAATTACAGTTTTCTAGTTTCTAGCCTCGTGTCTTAAACACTTCGCCAAATAGATGCTATTTGGCAGTTTGACCAAACAAACACCTCAAGATTTACTTGCTTGCTTGGATGCTACCTTGACTTCTATCCACCAGTCAGTTGTACTTTTACCAGGAAAGAAGGCAAATTTCCTTTGTCTGGAATCTCTGAAGAACATCTTATTTTGCAATTCTGAAGACAGCTGATTTCAGAAATCCTCTTTCTTTTCTTCCAGGCAATTGGCTTTCTGTGTCAATTAATTTTGTGGGCTTTTTTAAGGCTGCAGATGTTGACTTCTTGCATAGATAAACCTAAGAAACTATCTAGAAAGAATATTATGTTGAGATCATACTACAATGTTCTTTCCTGAGAACATGCAGTTTTCTTTCATGTGCAGAGAACCTTAAACAAGCAAACAAGAAAATAAACAAGGTGAAATTATGTATGCCTTGTCAGCCTTAATAAACCTCTTGATTTAGTGATTATGAAAACTGGTTCAGAATTAATGTTTTGCTCAAGTTACTTTTTCTTCATTGCCTAAGGATCCATATTTAAGAAAATAGACTACCTTTGGGTATGATTCACCAAGGATAAACAAAAGACATTAAACTGCCTTTCAAATCCTAGTAGTAGAATGCTGATCTTTTTTACACATTATTTTCTTATTCGGGATCAATTCATTCTTCATAGCCTTTGGGTTATTCTTTTTACTAACAAGTAAATTGGGAGGTCTCTAAAAGTCCATTAATTTGCATAATTCTAGAAATGTTTAAAGAAAATGGTTTAAATATCCATTTAGCATTTGATATGTCATAGTATTATCTCTCTATAAAACCAACAAACAAAAATCCAGTGTTTGAATACCAGTGGCACAGCAACAATTCCCACCAAGCAGAAAGGCTTAGAATTGGCTAAACCAATTATGGTTTATTCAATACACCATGATCAAACCACAACTTCCTCTTGTATGTATCATACATTAAAGTAGTTCCATTTCCTCTCTTTTGAAGATTATAGAAGCTTCCATATATTGTGTTGGACCAATCTTCCATTTACTCAGTAATGACTCAGTGACCTCAAGCATTTCGATTTTTTTTATAGCCCATAAGTCATTTCAGATGCTTGGAATTGAACATGAGACTCTCAACATCAGCCCTCGGAATTATTCTCCCAATCAATGATTACTGAATTAAAGGCTAATGGTAGATGTGAAAGGTAATTCATATCTCAAAGAGGATGCAATTCAACTCTTCCCCCTCTTTCATTTGGTTGTCATTCCTTGAGCTGCCAGGTAAACAGAGGGTTTACTTCCATCCATCATGACTGGTTTGTTTTTAGAAAGGAGAGACAAACTTGAATTGTGAACAAACAGCTCTTTTTATTAATCAGACAGACACTCCAGACCGACTGAACAAACAGGGAACCATTCAACTATTTATAGTATTTACAAATTTACATCTTCCAATCAGAGAGCAGAATTCTCCCGCTCTTTATTATGATTGACAAACTGCTTGTCTCCAAGCATATGTCTCCCAGCACACCATATATGGGTACAGAACAATGACAGATTTAGTTACCTGTGAAGGGACAGAAATATATATGGATGCTCTGCCAGCAAATCACTGCTGTCTATAGTCCTCCCTTATTAGTGTTCCAGCCAACTTGCAGTGGCCAATCTGATATTTAAAAAAAACAACTAAGAAAAACCACATGTGCACTGTATAATATAACTGAGGTTGATCTCACTACACAAAAAGGGAAGGTTAACCTTTTTTATGAGCCCCCATACAGTATTTTGAACCAAACATACAAATCAAAACTGCCCATGAATGGGAACAGGAGGGAGCATGCTAATGATTACTTTATGATAAGATCTCCAGTTTCAAGAAATTTTTATCAGGCCAAGTGATTAAAGAAAAAGGATAAAAGTGGGGAGGAGAAGAGAGAATCTGGTGAGGTTCAATTGCAGGAGAGGAGCAAACAGTAACCAATGCTGAATTCTTGGGAAACTTGTAAAACCCCAAAGCTGCTTTTTCAAGAGGCAACTTCAAGTTTCCTCTTGAAAAAGGCATCTTTGGGATAACCATGACCTGGATGACTGAGAATCTCCATAGAAAGTTTTAAAAGTATAATACTATTTTGTCAATCATGAATGGGCCTTAATAGGAATTTTATTTTTTTTAATCACCAAGTTTTTCTTTGGTCCCTCTGACAAAAAGCACTGAAGTGCATCTGCAGGAGCTGGCCGGGAGCTGTCACTGGTTCATCGCGTCCAACAAAAGAAAGGGGTCTTATTGTGACGTGCTCTGCCAACCCTTGTTTTAAGGCCAGAAAGCTTTTGCATTTGGTCGGAGTGAGGCCGGGATGCGCAGGACGCTCGCCCTTCCCGTCTTGATTTCCTTGTCTTCAACTCTTCAGAGGCGTCCACCGAAGGGAAACCACTACTACGCCGCCTTCTCCGTGCACCCTCGATATCACGGCTTGTATTGCATCCTTCCCGGCTATTTCCTCCTCCTGGGCCCGCCGGACTCCTCCCAGCTTCTGCTCGGCGCGTCGCGTCGCGTCGCCGCCTCTTGCTTTGTTGATGTTTCACTTAGTTTTAATGCGCAGTTCCCAAGATGGAGGCAGCGCTGGGGCCACGCGAGTTCCTCGGGCTGGTGGCAGGGCTCCTTCTGCTGCCTCCAAGTCTTTTCGCCCCGGATCCGACGACAGCCTTCTCCCGGGTGGTAAACCAGGTAGGCAAAGGAAAGTTTCTTTGGAAACCTCGGCTTCTGGCCCCGAAAGCGTGTTTGTGTATGTGTGTTGTAGGGCAAGGAAAGAAGAGAAAAGGTCAGTTCTCCCTTCAAAGCCCAAAGTCGGAGAGGTGAAGGTGTGATTCGGCACCCCGCTTTGTGTGAGTATCGGGTCATGGTGGTTTAGAAGAGAGATCTACTAAAGTAGGGACACGCAGTGTTGCCGTGCTGGTTGCTTGCCTGCCATGTCCATTTGCAAAACTGAGTTCTGTACCATGTTGCATCCTCTTTCAAACCAGTGTTGGGAGAATAGGCTAAGATTTTTGCAGTTTGTATCTGGGAATTCTTCCTCTTCCAACTCTGAAAGAAGTGGTTTGTGAGTTAATGATTTTACAAAAAAGTGTGATCCAGGCCTTATGCATCTGTGTGTTTGTGTATATGTGTGTTGCATACAATACCCAGCAGCTTGCCCTTTTAGATATGCAACTTGCTATCATACTAGATTTTAATCTTTGTAGTAATGCAGTTTGATTTGGGAGATTCAGTACTTTGTGTGATAATCTGTTCTTTAAGGAAAGAACAATGTGTTCTAAGGAAGTTGTTTTGGTATTTATGTCCTTGTCAAACAATTAAATACTTCAGGCATTGTGATGCATTTGTTATCCTATTGTCATGGCTAAAGCAGTCACCTGTTATATTTCTCTTAGCTTGAGGTTGAAACATCACAGTAGTGGTTTTAGACATTTCTAAATATGTGGTTAACTGTCATGATAATGTTAATTGATTAAAGAGCCCACAAGCTATCACACACATAAAACAATTAAATTTGCTTAACTTTATTTTTGATTTAGCCTGGAGTACTTTAATAAAGAATTGACTTTATGGAGAGCTGTCAAAACAAAGATTACAGGTCTATATTTACTTAACTGAGACCTTGATTATCAGCCCTACTTTCCTATCTGTAGGTTGTTTTTCAAAGGTTTATGGGAGGTCCTTTGTATTTTACAGCAGGGCAGAAATATGAATTTGAGGATCATTCTTTAAAAGCAGAAAACTCCCTACTTACTTAGTCCTGACCCACTCTTTACTACAGAGAAGATGATTACATGCAAAAAAGATTATGTGTAAGAAATGAAACAGCAGACCATACAATTCTCCTCCCTCCCTCCCTCTCCTAGCCTTCAATCTCAGAGAATGAAGATGTAGAAGACACTCAACATAAAAATAGAATATGCTGAAGGAAGACAATGAAAAACTGCTTCCAGACTGTTGCCAAGAAAAGTACATGAATGTGCTTTGAAGGCATCAGGAGTCAAGCTCAGTGCTGAAGGATTCACTTTCCTTCACTCAGCCAACAAACCAAAAACTTTGTTCCCAATCTAAACAAAACATGAAAATACTTTATTCTTTAAAATACACTATTCATTTGTGTAAATGAAGAGATAGAATCTTTACCTCAGTCTTCAAAGGGGGCAGCATCTGCTTGGCAAGTTTGGGCATGGTTAGTATAGTACTTGGATGGGAAACGTCCAGGAAATACCAGAGCTTTAGGCTAGATTGGGACAATCAAAAAATATGCTAAAGGAAGACAATGAAAACCTCTTTCAGACTGTTGCCAAGAAATGATAGAGATATGTTCTGAAGGCATCAGGAATCAAACTCATGCTGAAGGATTTCCTTACTTCCACTTCTTCCAATGTATTTGCTTTTTTTCCTTATTGTTTTACTCAAGTTTATTCTTCTAAGCAGATAGTTTAACCGAAGATTTGAGAAGTGGCTGAAGAATAGTAGGTTAATCTCTTCCTAAAAAGACTGACAGCAAATTCTCTCTTCACATCTACCATATCATATCTTCTAGGCATTGTATTCATTTCATGCCTGAGTTATTCGTTTTGTAGCAAATGAGAATAAGATCTCTTTTCACTCAGTTGTGGATGTTTCTGCTGACTAATGGCAAATACATCTAATTTGCCTTTCCCAAATGTGAAAGCTCTAAATATCTGATTGATTAGTTTGATCACAAAGCCTGGTATAATTTCTTTTCAGAAGGCAATTATTTTTAGAACAGAACTTCAACCAGTTGTTAATAGGACAAGTTAAAAATATGAAAAGATAAAAAAATATGTGCAGTAAATTGATTCATGCAATTGTCATGCAATTCCACTGTTTCACAATTCCTGTCTTTCCAAATATTTACGCAATAGGAACTTTCGCCCCCCTCTCTGATTTTTCTAAGATGAAATGTGCTTCACAGCTGCCACATCTTCTTTGGTCTGTTGAAATGAATTGGTCATTTTTGCATTTGAATGGAAGAAATCACAGTGTAATCTAATACTCAGAATTATTGTGGAAAGGCCCAGAGAGTTTTGAAATGAAAGGTGATTAAATGCACTAAAGGAAATACTTCCACTGTGTCATACAATACAGATAGTATATATTTGGCAATGCTAGGGATGCTGGGAAGCTACAAGGGTGAAAAGTTTAATAGTCATTGTTCCATAATTATAATGTGTAAAAAAGAAGAATGTGGTACTTATTGATTAAGGCAAAAAACTTTCAAATCCAAATTAATTTCTTTGATGCTTATGTTTTGTCTTGTGTATAGGCTTTTTTAAATTCTGGGGGTGGGGGCATGTGTTTTAAATTAATAAGATTTCAAGCTGAAATTTCAGTAGCGTAACTATTTAGCAAACAAGATTGTGTTGCCCTAATAAATGCAGCCACATTACAAGTGTTCATGTTAGAAATGATTTAAAATGTTTATTTTCCTACCAAATAAGCAGAATAGAAAAATATACATGTATAAGCTAGAAAATATACATAAAATTGCTCATTTAAATTTGATTTCTAAGAATGGAAAATGAAATGTATCAGTGCCAATTATGAAGCAATATGCACAACCCTCCTTAAAAATAGATACGTTGTTCTGAGGAAGAGTTTGGTCTAGTGGTTAAGGCATCAAAGTAGAAACCAGGTGACTAGGCATTCTAGCCCGTCCCTAGGCACAAAGCTAGTGGGGTAATCTTGAGCCAGTTACTTTCTCTCAGTCCTAAGAGGCAGTGTCAAACCACTTTTGAAAAACCATGTCAAGAAAACTGCAGGGGCTTGTTCTGGCAGTCTCCAAGAATAGGACACAACTAAATGGTTTGATCCCACTCATAAAAGCATAGTTTCTTTTATGATTTGGTCCCACTAATAAAAGCATAGCCTGACTGGAGCACTGCTCTGGATGTTACCTTTGGCAGGACTGAGCTTGTACTATGGCTGGTTGTCCTTTTTCTTACCAGCTTCTAGCACCTTCTTCCATAGTTTTGTCTTCAAAATAATACTTTATTTTCCTTGGGATGACAATTCAGATAGAATGAACAGTCCCATGACTCATACACAAGCACATATAGTACTGATAGTGGGCTCAAGTACTTCTGATCAAAAGTCATTTATGTAAAATGTAGCAGATTGGTTGGGGATGGTCTGAATCATTCTAGTGAAAGCTGAGGAGAAAGTCCTGCTTTACCTTTTTTTAATGGAACTATTCTGTGCTCAGAATCGTCTCCTTGCTTTCCATCTCCTGCTATTGGTGTTTTTTTGTCCCCCATATGGTGGAAAGGAGTCTAGAGATTTTTCTTTGCAGAAATGGTTTATATAGAAAAGATGAAGCAACCCTTTTTCTTAAGATTGCCGCCGCTGCAAAAGTCTCAGTATTGGAGGAGATATTGCCAATTTGGGCCATAAAAGGCAGAGAGACAGAATGAAGAAACACGGAGCGATATAATATAGTCTGTGCCACACTGAGCATTGAGATAATAAGTGTCTTTGGAGTCACTGTGTAGGAGGTTGATAGCTGGAGGGAGATGTGTGTGCTGGAACATTGGAAATGGGCACTTTCCATTTTCTGGCCCCAGAAGGATGAAGATGTTGGTTACAGGCGACAGGGAGAAGAAATGTAAAACCAGAGAGAGGATTGTGTTTTATCCCAAACCCAAAGTAGATGGAGGCAGAGGCAGATTGATGGCTACCTGAAAAAGGACACCTGGAGGAAGCCTCAGAGCAGGATAGGTTGGGCAGAAGACCAAGTGGGAGATGCATCATGCAGCATTAATCAGGATGATGACTGTCAAGGTCTGAAAAAGCTGGAAGAATCACTTTAAGTGCACCGCAAAGTAAATCAGCTAATTCTCTCTCTCTCTCTCTCTTTTCTTTCCCACTCTCCTTGAAACACTGCGGGAGAAGGAAAAATAAGGGAGTTGGCAGCTAAGCAGTGAAGTTAATGTTTGCTGTCAAATACTTGTGGAAAGCAGAAAGAGAAAATTTAAGATTTTTCAAGAAATAGGAAAGAGGAAGATAAGGGCAAGTTTGGTCACAGTGCTGTAAATAGTTCTGTTTTACCCCCAATTCCTGTAAATATATTTGCACGTAGTTAAAAACAAAACAAAACACCCAATCTTTCATGGTCTTGGTCTTTGAGGAGCAGCTGTTCTATTTAATCATGCACACACAAAATCACAAAACCGTAAAATACATAAAAGTACAGTCAGTCATAATATGGCAGCCTCCCCCCTCCCCCAAAATAAATCTGTACATTTGTTTTCGTGGTTATCCATGGTATTCTTGGGAGTCTCCTCTGTGCATCAATATTCAAGTGTCAATATTCTTGCTAGCCTGTTTCCTCACAGTCAAAGCTTCATGAGTATCGTAGAGAAAACTATTGACTGCATGATTCTGGGTTTTTTTTTAAATTATCCAGTATCATCAGCAATAATTTTTCTTGTTCCTTGGCCTGTCTAAAGTGAGGTGGAATATCTTGTATCACCCTTTCCATGTAAGGTTGGATGATGCTAAGTATTAGTTTGCTAATATGTGAAATTAAATATAATAGTTTGCACACCCTGTTATGCTTATTTTTTGTTGTTGTGGGTAAATAGACTGACTTCTTCCAATCTATTGGCCATTATGATTTATTGGCATAATTGGTTACAGTTTTTATTGAATCTTCTTCTTTTGCTTGCTATATTTCTGTAGATATTCCATCAATATTCAAATTCAAATTCAAATTTTATTTGTCACATACAGCCATACATAATACAGTATGTATGCTTAGGCAATCACCCTCAACCTTAGGACATTAGGAAAGCAGAAGAGTAGACTGTAGAGGGTATGGAGAGTAGGTTGGATCATAAAGGGAATAATGGATAGGGATAATACAATGTCAGATACACTACAGAATACAGAATACAGATTACACGATGCAATGACTAATATAGTGACAAAATACAATGTTTGTTATGGCTTCAGGGACTATTTCATGTGCAGTGGTTTAGAGATCGAACTGCTTGTGGGAAGAAGCTTCTTTTCAGTCTTTCTGTTTTGGCTTTCAGGGAGCAGAAGCACTTTCCTGACTTCATCATAGTGAACAGTCCATTGTTGGGGTGGCTGTGGTCTTTTTCTATCTTTCTGGCTGTGGTCAGGCATCGCTTGTTGTAGATGGCATGCAGTTCAGGGAGTGTGATGCGGGTGGTACGCTCAGCTGAGTGCACCACCCTCTGTAGGGCTTTTCTGTCCTGCGTGGTGCTGTTCAGAAACCAGGTTGTGATGTTTCCTGTCAGGATGCTCTCTATGGTGCACGAGTAGAAATTCTTGAATACTTTGGTGGGTAATTTAAAGTCTCTCAGACGTCTGAGGTGGTAGAAACGCTGCCGAGTCTTTTTCACTGTGGTGTTGATATGGCAGGACCATGACAGTTTCTATGTGATCTGGACACCAAGGTATTTGAAGCTGTCCACTCTCTCTACCAGACTCCTATTTATGATAGGGGTCTGGTAGTTCCTCTTCTTTTTTGTGCTGAAGTCTACTATCAACTCCTTTGTTTTGCTGACATTGATGTGGAGGTTGTTTTTCTGGCACCGGTTCTCTAGATTCTCAATCTCTTTCAGGTAGGCCATCTCATTATTTTTAGAGATCAATAACACCACAACAGTGTCATCAGCAAACTTGATGATGGTGGTGGAGCTGGTAACAGCTATATAGTCATGGGTGTATAATGAGTATAGTAGGGGGCTCAGAACACAACCCTGGGGAGCTCCGGTGCTGAGGTGAGTGAGGCTGAGACTTGTCCACTGAACCTCACTGCCTGTGGTCTTCCGGTCAGGAAATTGGAGATTCAACGGCATAGGGGTCGGCTGAGTCTCAGGTGCTCCAGCTTGGCGTTGAGTGTGGAGGGGATTATGGTGCTAAGCTGTAGTTCACAAAGAGCAATTTAACATAGTTCCACATAGTGATGTGTGGAGGAGGTGGGATATGACATAATTGGTTGAGTAATTTTGCCGATATGCGAACTGTAAGGGGTCCAGTGTGTCAGGTAGTGTAGAGATAATGAGATCTCTGACCAATCGCTTGAAGCGACTGGTCATAACTATTCATAACTATTGAGGTTAGGGCTATGGGGTGATAGTTGTTGAGGGACGCGGGATGAGGTTTCTTGGGGACAGGAACAATGATGGACTCTGAAGCATGTGGGGATTACTGAGTGGTGTAGGGAGAGATTGAATATCTCTGTGAACACCGGAGCTAGCTGGTCTGCGCAGGATCTGAGGATGCGTCCTGAGATGCTGTCTGGTCCTGCTGCTTTCCTGGTGTTCACTTTCTTGAAGGCTCTCCATACATCCTGTTCAGAGATGGTGGGCATGTGTTCGGTATTTTCGGTTTTGGTATCCTCTTCCTGATTGTTGCTGTTTGTGGTGCTAGTGATGGTGTTGTTGGCACTTTTGGCTTCTTTGGCAGCAATGTCAAAATGAGCATAGAAGGTGTTCAGTTCGTTGGCCAATGATGCATCTGCGTTCATCCTGCCAGGTGTTGGTATCTTGTAGTTGGTTATTATTTTTAGTCCATGACAATATCTCTTGCTTTCTGACTTTCTGACAGGTAGCCTTTGACTTTTGACTACAATTGTGCCCAAAATTTATGTTGCTAAATGAGACAGTTCAATTTTTAATTTTGCCTCATTTTACGACCTTTCTTGTCTTAGTTATTAAGTGAATCATTGCAATTGTTAAATTAGTAACATAGTTGTTAAGTGAATCTGGCTTCCCCATTGACTTTGCTCGTAAGAAGGTCGCAAAAAGTGATCACATGATCCTGGGACACTGCAACCGTTATAAATATGAGTCAGTTTTCAAACATCTGCATTTTGATCACGTGTCCATGGGGATGCCGCAATGGTTGTAAGTGTGAAAAACAGTGATGTCACTTTTTTCAGTGCCATTATAACTTTGAACAGTCACTAAATGAACTGTTGTAAGTCAAGAACTATTGGTAATCATTAATGACTACCATGCTAAAATAACTTCATCCTCTAATACTAAAGATTCTTATAAATACGATATTTTTCCTAAGGTATCTTGGATGTTGATATCTCTGTTGTATAGCATTTCAGTATACTAATTTCTTATTTGTTTAATCCTATTTGAATCACTTACTATCTGTTCTTTGACATACGTTAACCAATTGTAGGAACCTTCTTTTGTAACGCAGAAGATGATTCCTACAATGGAGATCTTTTGGAAGATCTTGTTGTTCTGTGTTTGTTTTCATATTTGATATTTTTACAGATGACATTATAATATTGCTTCTTGTCTCTTCTAACAGCTCTCCAAATTTTTTTGTTAAATTCCTTTCTGAGATCTTTGTCTTCCTTTGCTTTTGCCCCTCTTCTTTTTTTGGCAATATCTATGTTTGTTATCTGGTTGTTTTCTTCTGATTTTTGGTCCTTTTTCAGGTTTAGCAACTTGTTAGATTTCCTTCCATACTTCCTCTGGTTCTCAATCAATGAGGGTGAGGACTTCAGGGTGATTTCTGATGTTCTCTTTAAAAATGATGAGTATATTTATTTATTTGTTTAATAAATATATATGGTAACCGCATCCTGTATTCATAACCCTAGATAAAACTGGATAAAACATAAAAAACCACCACATTTTAAAACAACAGAAATAACTTAAAATAACATTGCAGCCAAGAATATTTAGTTAACACAATTGAGTTCACACAATATGCTAAAGAGCATGTTAGGAAACTGACCAGTTGTAAGTGTGAAAAAGGGTCCATGACCCTTTTTTCAGTGCTGTTGTAACTTCGAACGGTCACTAAACAAACTCTTATATCTTGAGGAGTACCTGTAGTTAGAGGGTAAACTGGGATAATTGCCATGTTGAAGGATTGTCTGTGAAGTCTAGTTGATATTATTCAGTCACTGATTGCATCATATCCAAGTACTGGCCTTGCTCTATTTTGTTCCTGACTGTGAAAGAAGACCATTCCTTCTCGTATGATCTTCCCAGTTAAAATATCCAGTTCCAACTGATTTCAGTTCATTGATGCCTAAAATGTCAATGTAGTTGGTTAATTTCATCTACCACTGTGTTGAGCTTTCCATGTTCATAATTCTTATATTCCATGTTCCCATTGTAATTCTGTCTCTGCAATTTTGGATTTTCCTTTCCTGCGTAGTGAGTTGGCAACTAAGCACCCTACATTTCTTAATTTAGTCATGTCATAAACAGATTGGTATTCTGAAAGATTCTCAGTGTTTTCTCTAGCATGACCCAAAGGGCTTATCATCTGGCATTATAGTGTCAGTCAGTTTTTATTATATATCTATATGTCTCTCTTGGTAATACAGGAATTATCTTCCATTATGTTCTCCAGCCCAATATGAAACAATGGCTTTGACATTGTCACTGTAGCAGTTATCCGGCTTTAGTATCTTCCAATATTGCTGTTGTCCAGTATAGGTGCCTACGTGCATTAGCTGGGTTGCTGGAATGATGCTCAAGCCTTGAGACATCGTAGTATGCTTTTGGCCTTCTCTACCGGCTATCTTTGCTCATCCTTTACAGGAATATGCCTCCTCCCTCCATAATAAAGCAGCACAGCAAGACTTCAGCGAAACCCATTAATAACCTATTGAATTTCAGTCCTGTTGATTTCAGTAGGTCTCTTTTAGATGACTCAGTCAAATATGCGTAGTAAAATGCATATATTGCAACTATTGTGAGGATTATGCCATCAATTAGGGTGAGTATATGTTGGAAACTCAACAGTAAGAAAACTAAGATAATGGCACCTGGCCCTCTCAATTCATGGCAAATAGATGGGGAAGAAATGGGGGTAGTGACAGATTTTATTTTCCTGAGCTCTAAGAGCACTGCAGATGGGGACTATAGCCAAGAAATTAAAAGTCGCTTGCTCATGGGGAGGAAAGCCATGGCAAAGCTAGACAGTATACTAAAAAACAGAGACATCACCCTGCCAACAAAAGTGTGTAGAGTCCAGGCTATGGTTTTCCCAGTTGCAATGTATGGCTGTGAAAATTGGACTATAAGGAAAGCTGAGCGCCAAAGAATTGAGGCCTTTGAACTATAGTGCTGGAGAAGACTCTTGCAAGTCTCTTGGACTGCAAGGAGATCAAACCAGTCAGTCCTAGAGGGTATCAACCCTGACTACTCTTTAGAAGGCCAGATCCTGAAGATTGAAACTCAAACACTTTGGCCAAACACTAATGAGAAGGAAGGACTCACTGGTGAAGAGCCTAATGCTAGGAATGATTGAGGGCAAAAGAAGAAGGGGACGGCAGAAAAGGAGGTGGCTGGATGGAATCATTGAAGCAGTTGGCGTGAACTTAAATGGACTCCGGGGGAGGACAGGAAGGCCTGGAGGAAAGTTGTCTGTGGGGTCTCGATGTGTGGGACGCGACTTCGCAACTAACAACAAATATATTGGATCATCATATAAGATTTACATGAACGTAGCTTCTCATTATTTAGAGTTCAATCCAGAATGTAGGGTAATTTGACTGCAAATGGTCAAGCCTTTAGTGGTAGGCAAACACAATAAATAAACACTTTGGTTTTGGAATATTCTTTATTGCTGGCAAAGTATTATCATAGAAAGCATATGGAAACAATTCTTCAACTATGCAATTAAGGCAAAGTTACTCTGAACCTATTTCTCACATTTTCCCCTTCTCCTGTACTTAGATTTTCTGTAGTAGTCCTGTTTCCATCCATAACTATTAACCTGTGTCCTGAACTTTCCCAGGGTCTATTAGACATTTCATTACAGAAAATCAACTGATTATGCAATTTGTATTTATGGCCAGCATAGTATGCACAATTAGGTATAAAAGGCACTTTGGGATCTTGAAAGTTAGATGCAGCACACTGGTCCCTATTATTCTGTGGTCACTGAACCTTTTTATGGCATTTTGTTCCTCCTTCAGTTTTTTTGACTCTTAGACACAGACTTCAGAAATCCTGACAGACCACGTTGTGGATGGAAATATAAATTTGTCTCACAAACTAAACATTGAATTGAATTACTTAGTTTATAAATTGTACTGAATATTTCTTTTTCTCTTCTTTCTTTCTTTTTCTATCATCCATTATTTCAGGAAAACATCAAGATTAAAGTAAACATATTGGAAACCACCGGGGATATTCAGGAAAGACAGGTATTGTATGTTCAACTTCCTGTACTTTCTTTAGCAAAGTCTTTTATTTTTTCTGTTGTGATTCATCAGAAAAAAATAAGCTTAAGGGTCTTTCTACTTACTATAATACCATATTTCCGCAAAAATAAAACATGACCGGAAAATTAACTCCTAGCATGACTTTTCAAGATGCTCGCAATATAAGCCCTATCAAAAAAATAAACCTAAGTTAAGATCGTCAGCCAGTCGGACACATTTAGTACCGTATTTTCCCAAAAATAAGACCTAACAGAAAATGCATCTTTTGGAGCAAAAATTAACATAAGACGAGGTTTTATTTTTGGGGAAACATGTTAGTACAGTAAATATACCAAGTTGTTGATTAACATTTTAGGGATACTCAATAATTCCTTCCAATAAATAGTTTGTTATGTTCGTACTACTTTCTATGGGTTTGTAAAAGTTAGAAGGTTGGGTTCCAAATTTGGTGCTTAATTGGCATTATTCTATATACATAGAAATGTGCCTGAATGTATGTATTTTGTATGTGTACTGCTTTCAACCTTAATAGTTGTCAGTAGTACATAGTTTTATACTATGAACTGATAGATTTGGAAGTCCTGTGGGCCCTTGCTCAGCCTCTCTCAGTTGGTGGCAGAGATGAAATTCAGCAGGTTCTAACAGGTTCGCTAGAACCGGTAGTAAATTTTCTAAGCAGTTTGGAGAACCAGTTGTTAGAAGAAATCTCCTTTTGTTTTCTTCCACTTTACAGGGTTAATCCTGTAAGGAAGGCAGGAAATAAAACATTCTGGTGGTGTTTCTAGAGTAATCTTTATTGCCCTGCTTACAGAAATTGCCCACCCAGTCACATGACCCCCCAGCCACGCCCACCAAGCCACACCCACAGAACTGGTAGTAAAAAAATTGAATTCCACCACTGGTTGGTGGTGACAACAGGCCTAGCTGTTTTTCATTGGCTGTTCCTGAGATATACTGTTCATAGATCCCAACCCTTAGCTAACAGAATCTATGGAGAAACTGAGGACATGGTTTTCCATTGCTGGTTAGAAGTCCAAGGTACTGGTCTGAGTTAAAGGACTGGTTTAACCTAACAGAATAATTAAAAAGTGAGGGTCCTTGGTGCTCTCTCAACTTGGTTGTTTTCTTGCTGATGTTTCATTACCCAAACTAGGTAACTGTTCTGTGTTAATGGTGGTAAGCAAAACTGAGAAGCAGTGGCATGAGTATCTAAGTTACAGCCAGAAATTATATATTTTTAAAAGGTTTCATTAACTTCCTGTCAAACAGTGTTACATTCTGCTTCTTGCTCCTCTTGCAGGAAGTCAGTTTTTCTTCACAGGTTATATTTTTAGGACACAATCCAAAATCACTAAAATCAGTGGCAATATAGTAAGAGATCAAGCCAGTTTGGTGAAGTGGTTAAGGCCGCAAGCTAGAAACCAGGAGATGAGCCAGCTGGATCTATCTTAGGCCGAAGAAGAAGATAATGACAAGCTGTATCTGAAATCTTACCAAGAAGAACACAATAGGATAATAGAATTGGAAGGGACCTTGGAGGTCATCTAGTCCAATCCTCTGCTTGAACAGGAGACCCATTTCAGACAAATGACTGTCCAGTCTCTTGTTAAAAGCCTCCAGCGATGGAGTACCCACAATGTCTAAAGACAAGCTGTTCCACTGATTGATTGTTGTCTCCGTTACGGCTGTGCAGGGATTTGCCCAGGCAGTCACCAGGAATCCACATTGACTCAAAGGGACCAAAAAGAAAAACAAATCAGTGAGGGATCAGTATGGGATGGTCTTTAATTATTTTAAAGCATGAAAGCACAATGGGACCGCCTGTTGCCACCATCAGCCTCCAGCCGACCGGTGCGTTCCCACAGGGCAGGCCTCCTCGGGGTTCCATTGTCGGGACGATGCCGTCTGACAGCCCCGAGGGTACAAGCCTTCTCTGTGGCTGCACCATCCCTATGGAACGAATTGCCCTCGGAGATTCGGACCATTGCGGACCTGCGGACCTTCCGGCGTGCATTAAAAACCCATTTATTTCAGCAAGCTGGTCTGGCCTAACACTTAACGGGGTTTTAAATTTTTAATTGGATTATTTAAATTTTTAACTCTTATAATCTTGGCCATTGATTTAATCTTTTTCATTATATTTTAACTTTTCTATGTGTCTTGTTTTTAAATGGCTGTGCACTGCCCCGAGTCCCTAGGGAGGGGGGCGGTATAATTTTTTTTGTAAATAAATAAATAAAATAAATATTAGCATCCGATGGGAGGTTTGGCAGGCTCTACCCTTTTAGCCTTCAGTAAGGTTTTGAAGACTTGGCTTTCCCCTAAATGTTGGGAGATTAGATGATGGCATATTAGCACTGATAAGTACCAGGTTTTTGTTGCTTTTAATGTTTTATAGTTTTAATATGGCTTTATATATTGTTTTAATTTTTGATTGGGAGCCGCCCAGAATTGTATGAAATATGGGGAACTGTAGAAATGTTTTAAACAAATAAATAAAATAAATGGCTTTGTGATTCCTACTCAGAACAAGAGAGGGATTTGCTGAAATGTCAAACAGGGTTTCCCAGCCTTTCAGGTACTCAAAAGTACCTTTTTGCAAGCCTTGATCACACGTTGGCTTTGGTAATCACTGACTAAAACTTAAAAAGAAAATGCTTTCATTTTGGTTCCTTATCTTCCTGACATCTCTACTTGGAAGTATGTCTTGTTTATCTTAATGTAACTTGACCTTTGAGACTGCATGCCTTTAGTATTTTGCAAATCTTCTCAACCCACATTTTGTACATCTTTTCGCTTTACAGCCAAGCCACAGACATAACAGAAACCGCAGGATGGAAATCGATGATCCACTCTCATCCCCACTTGGTCGCTGAGGCCTTTCGGGCCCTGGCCTCTGCACAGTGTCCACAGGTTGGCATTCCACGCACACGGCTAAAACAGTCATGAAATCTTCCATGAACTCTTGGGAACTAACGCTTCCTCGTCCATATCCAAAAGGGGTTTTGCAAACCAACTGCTCAAATATGTGACCCTTCTCTGCAGAACAGAACCAGAAAGCTTTTAAAGAACGGATAAATATATGGTTTAATAATCAGCTTTAAATCAGACTGATAATTCTCCAGTTCACTGAAAGGCCTTAACGTCAACTATTGTAGTTCATTTGTGATTTTCCTGGTTTTTATTTTTTTTAAATGGTGCCTCGTCATTTTTGACTCGGCTTTCTAGGATTGCACTAGCTCCATAAGGCAGTAATGCTGATCAACTAAGACCGTTTTCGAAAGGACCTTTTTTTCCTGTCCTTTTTTCATTTTTAAAAAAAATCCCAAAATGAAGATTATCGCTTGGTCTTATGGTAACTGGATTTCAACTAGCCCCCTGTTAAAAGCACTTGAACTGGGGGCAAACAAGCGCTCCAGTCCAAAATATTGTATTTAGGATGCATCTGCCTATCTTCAGAGAGTGCTGTCAGGCATGCGGTGGCAATATACTACTCTGAATATAATTTATTTTTCATTGGTTCAGGTGACTGAGGGAAATATGCAATGTCTTGGCTCAGAAATGTATTTTACTAGTATTTATAAATGCTTACTATGTGAGTGTGCCCATCAGTGAAAAAAAAATAGTATTTTTTTTTTGGCCCATGTTGCTTTATGATCCATTGTTCTTTTACCTTGTACTGAACCAGAGCGAGAGTTAGTACGGAGAGGAAATAAGGGATATGTGCTGTGGAAGAAATGGTTATTTCTCAAATAGAATACATGGAAGGTTAAGGATGCTTAAGAGTGACCAAATGTCGATGTCAGAAATGGGCCAAAATGGAATCTCAGTATGCACTTTTAATGTGTAACTTTTGTATGTTGTGTGGTACATATATATTTTGGTTTTGATAAATATGGTACAGTACTTGTGGCCTAACTTTTGAAATACATTAAGATGCCCACAGCCACATGGGATTTAGTTTTGTTACTGCAAACAAGGAGCGCATGACTTAGAGATGCTGATTTTAACTTAATATCTTCAAGTGTTCATGTTAGAACCCATTCTGTTTCCACACTTTGGGTAGGCTTAACTCTGTTCCCTTAGTGTGTGTACGCACAAGCCTATTCTCACTAGTGGAAATTGCACAGACACACACTTAGCAGGAAGAATAAAAGTCTGAAATGTCAGTATTTATAAGCACTGACCTGCTCTTTTAGCCTTCTTTATTGTACTAGCATTGTGGATGACATTGAAATTCTGCATAATGTGAAATGGATCTTATAAACAACCTTGTAAACTGCTTGTAACAAAGGAAGGTTTTTTTTTTAATTATTACTATAATTATTGTTACTATTATTCAAAATTTAGCTTTAATGCCAACACTTTCAGTGTGTGTGTTAGCATTGTTTACAATTGGAGGGATTTCTCCACAAACATGCACATTATAAATGTTTTATTATCATGGATTTACCTTAATAATGGTGATGTGATATATCTGTTGTGTGGGAGAAATTGCGTTGAATTATAAGAAAAGGGAAATTTTTGTGCTTTTTGCATAAAAGGTTTTAGGTAGCCCTAAACTGACATGCTCAATTAATGAAGGTTTCCTTAGTTTTTCAAAAGATATTCCCTCTGTTTTCAGCAGGGAAATTAATTCAAATTAATTCAAAGATCTAAGGCACATTTATTCTGAAAGATTATTATTTTGAATATGTGCAAAGAACAGTTGGGAGCAACAACAACAAAAAAGAGTGCTTCCAAACCAATGCTAAAACTTGAAACAAATCCCCATTCTGGCTCAACTCTTTCTTTCAGATAAAAAGTCAGTGCAGAATTTGAACATGCATCCTTGAAGCGCAGTTAAAAGGACCATTTTTGTGGTTTCAATGGGCCTGAACATTACTCAGTGAACCAAAGTGGTACAGCAGTGTTCTATCCAGAGATGTGTTATAGTTTGTAATATTTCTAGGTAGCTTCTGTTTATCTAAATTAAGATCATGTACAGGTAGGTGTTCTTACCAGTGAAATTAAAAGAATGTAATGTCCCGCAGTGATAAAAGAAGATTTTGCTGCACAGTGAACAACATATTCATATAAGCAACTTTGCATTTTGAATGTTGCAGCTATAATATAAAAGTGACTTGAATATTTAATAGCTTCTTCTGATAGTATTGGATACAGCAGTCAAGAAGAACATCTTAAACATTTTCGTTAAACATTTTAAAAATCTTAATAGCACACTTTGTACCAAAAATATCAAGCACTGTGTGATAAGAATGAAGTACTTGTTTAAGACATTTTATCAAAATTTACAAGATGTTGCCATAGATGACCTTAATCATATGAATTGAACTAATATATTGTTTTACTTGTTGGCTATAGCAAAATACTCAGTAAAGTAAAATTAATGTTGTTTTCTATGGATATGCTAATCCATCTTTATTTTCTCAAGGAACCACATTCAGTGTTTGCATTCTTCCAAAAGAGCTGGCAAGAACAATCTGTATTTTCCATGTTTCTGTACCTACTGGTTGAAATCTGGAAAGTTTATCAGGATGGGGAAGCCCACCCCTACTCCCAGATTTTCTCAACTCAAATATCAAACTGCTGTGTTTGGCTTGTCTATTCTGCTCCTCTCCATCGGCCTTCAGTATCAGACCTCTTTCCCTGACCCCAAAAAGAGCAGCCTGCATGTGTTGTGTTATGGTGTATGAGTTTCGTAAGATTTGTTTTCCAAAACATGGGACTCGGATTTCTGCTAAAAGTGATAGAGTTACCATTTAAATTACTTATGTTGATGATATTTTTCAATGAAGGAAGCCTCAGTAACTCATCCAGATTTTGGCAGTCCATTTACTGCATGCTGACGTATAGTGCCCGGTGGGTTTTTTAAATGCAAGTTGATGAAATGAAGAAAAAATTGAAAGTTGTGGGAGAATTTAGAGAGAAAGACTGATGTAGAAGTCATGAACATTATATCCGGCCAGCTTATCACAATTGTTCATCTCAAAAACTAGAGATGCCAAATATTTTTTTAAAGATATACTTGTCTCTGGTAGCCTATTACAGGTCAAAAACAGCTCTGGATATCCTATAAAGAGAATTATTAAGATGAGGCATAGCTAAGATATGCATTGCTGCTTTTATTTGGTAATTCCTTGATTTAAGTATGGCAATGTGATGAGTAATGGCTGTTTGAGAGTAATTGACAACGCACTGATGGCTCTATTATAAAGGGGTTTCCTTCAAGTTCAAAGCTAGATGTTTTTGACAACTTCCTTCAGAAGGTATTAGGATAATCATTGAGGCATGCTTTGTTTTAAGGCTTAAAAGATTTCTTAAACCAATTGATGTGTAACCCAAATTTAATTTTTATTGACTGGAGCGATTGGAATCCTTCCTATGGACTCTAATTAGTTTCAGTGCATAGTACAGTTGCATTGATTTTCTTGCTGTTTTGCTTGCAGCAAATGGACTATCTGAAATGGATGCACATTATTTTTATCAGTGTTTGTTGTGGTTTGCGTTTATCATACTCTTGTAGTCTAGTTTATGCTGGATTTTGATATGTCCCAATGAAGGTATATTTTTGAGTCCTGTTAGAATTGAAAGATTGGAAGAATTCAAGCCTGTGCTTAATTGGAAATTATCCATATTACTTATCATGTTAAGACACTTGCATCAAACCATCCAGCCTTTTATATCTGCCTGATGTTAACAGTGAAATACTTCAGTGAGATACTTTTTGTACCTTGTTGCTGAAAATATTTTTGCATTTCAGGACATCAAGTTACAATAAAGTTGTTACTTATAAAGAAATATGTGCACATTGATGTCTTTGGGATATTGACTTTATTACAGTTCAGACTCCCCTAAGAGAGCTAAAATGGGCACAACCTTATAGAGGTTGTAATCATGTTGTTTCAAGTTAGAGAAACCTTTTCAAAAGATGCAATATTTTACTTTCCTGCTTGTGCTGTTTTGTTTTTTTTTTTTAATTTCAGAAATAAAAAATCCCCCAGTCTGTTAATGATAATTTCTTTACAGTTGACTTTCAGTTAATCGAATCCCCTTCACAAGGAATTAAGTCACCATTGCTGGTTTTTTATTTATCTATATTGAAATTTTATTTCAATAAAGATAATTCAAAGCAAATCCCATTTTTGCCAAAAACGGGCCTGTGTTTGGCTTGCAGAGTGCTTCTGGACACCAGAGAGGCCAAAAACAGGAGGTGCGGAGGGTTTGGGAGGCCAAAAATGGGCCCGTATTCATTCTATAAGAAGCACAAAAATTTCCACCCACTTTTTTGAAAGGGGGAAGTGTGTCTCACAGTCTGATAGTCTTATTGTGTGTGTGTG